>CAUDMG010001527.1:442500-547360 GCA_958450375.1 Homarus gammarus
TCCTCACAGTAAGTATACTCCTTCACTGCCGTCTGTGAGCGAGGTGTGGCCTGCACCTGACTCTGGATTATGACTTATCTCAAACGCGGTTACATTCCCAAGATCCTGTTAATCATTTACCAACCTGGGTCAGGTCTCCTGGGACTGTAGGGTGTGTCAATGGTTGTTACGCTCCCTAGACTGACATATACATAAGAACATGAGAATGGAGGAAACTGCAGCGGGCCTATTGGCCCATACTGGGCAGTCCCGTTTACACCCAACCCCTATTGCTCATATGAGCATCCAACCTATGTTTGAAGCAATTCAGCGTATTCGAGTTAATGATACAGAGAGGTTAATAAATTGTTAAATAATTACTCTGAGTAGATTAATTTAGAATATTAGCCAGTGAAGAGAGAGAGAGAGAGAGAGAGAGAGAGAGAGAGAGAGAGTAAACCTTTATTTTACCCTCACCAATTATCACCTGATAGCTGTTCCGGCGATCTGTCACTTGTGTCACGCACTGCTGCCAAGTACTGGGCATGTAATGCTCGCAGTTTTACCTGGCAATCCGCAGTCACTGACGACACTATCAACTGATGTAACTAAAGGCACAGCTCTACACTCCCTGGTTGGCCTTCAGCACAGCCATCACCACAACTCCGTAAAAAATAAAATAAAAGTTTTGTCATATGGCAATGATTTTGTGGTTGTACGCCTCCTGACCCCACACTGGGCAGTCCCGTTTACACCCAGCCCCTATTGCTCATCCAACCCATGTTTGAAGCTATCCAGCGTGTTGGAGTTAACGATGATATTTGGTAACTTGTTCCACTACAATCACTCACACGATCTTGATGATGTTATGTGGCCAGTGTCCACTTTGTGCCGCTCAACATGGAAGGCCTAACTCCTTTGTTGCAGACAACCCAACCTGCGCGTCTAACACTTTTTAATGAACACATTAGCTCATTATTTTCCTTTCACCTCAGTTACAAAATAGTTTTAACAGCCAATTACTGTAAATTGTAAGTTGAGATGTTATGTGGCGCTATAGGTGAGGCTAGTTTATTGATGGAGGGAGAGAGGGAGAGGGAGGGAGGGAGGGAGGGAGGGAGGGAGGGAGAGAGAGAGAGAGAGAGAGAGAGAGAGAGAGAGAGAGAGAGAGAGAGAGAGAGAGAGAGTATTTTAGTGAAGCGGATTATAAGAAAAACGTAAATTATCCCAGAGTTAAAAAAACCTTCGTTGTTGACTGACTTTATAATGAAGGCGTTGATGATGTCTCTTGTTAATGAGGCAATTTAGTAGTACTAATTGTGGGTCATTTTACTGATATTATCTGTTTAAATACTCTGAACAACGATCCTGAAATACTGACAATTAGAATACAGGTTGGTTAGGTTAGTGTTAGGGCAGGTTACTGTTAGGTTAGTGTTAGGGCAGGTTAGTGTTAGGGCAGGTTACTGTTAGGTTAGTGTTAGGGCAGGTTAGTGTTAGGGCAGGTTACTGTTAGGTTAGTGTTAGGGCAGGTTAGTGTTAGGGCAGGTTACTGTTAGGGCAGGTTACTGTTAGGTTAGTGTTAGGGCAGGTTAAGTTAGGTTAGTGTTAGGGCAGGTTAAGTTAGGTTAGTGTTAGGGCAGGTTAGTGTTAGGGCAGGTTACTGTTAGGTTAGTGTTAGGGCAGGTTACTGTTAGGTTAGTGTTAGGGCAGGTTAGTGTTAGGGCAGGTTACTGTTAGGTTAGTGTTAGGGCAGGTTAGTGTTAGGGCAGGTTACTGTTAGGTTAGTGTTAGGGCAGGTTAGTGTTAGGGCAGGTTACTGTTAGGTTAGTGTTAGGGCAGGTTAGTGTTAGGGCAGGTTACTGTTAGGGCAGGTTACTGTTAGGTTAGTGTTAGGGCAGGTTAAGTTAGGTTAGTGTTAGGGCAGGTTAAGTTAGGTTAGTGTTAGGGCAGGTTAGTGTTAGGGCAGGTTACTGTTAGGTTAGTGTTAGGGCAGGTTAGTGTTAGGGCAGGTTACTGTTAGGTTAGTGTTAGGGCAGGTTAGTGTTAGGGCAGGTTACTGTTAGGTTAGTGTTAGGGCAGGTTAGTGTTAGGGCAGGTTACTGTTAGGTTAGTGTTAGGGCAGGTTAGTGTTAGGGCAGGTTACTGTTAGGTTAGTGTTAGGGCAGGTTACTGTTAGGTTAGTGTTAGGGCAGGTTACTGTTAGGTTAGTGTTAGGGCAGGTTAAGTTAGGTTAGTGTTAGGGCAGGTTACTGTTAGGTTAGTGTTAGGGCAGGTTACTGTTAGGTTAGTGTTAGGGCAGGTTAGTGTTAGGGCAGGTTACTGTTAGGTTAGTGTTAGGGCAGGTTAGTGTTAGGGCAGGTTACTGTTAGGTTAGTGTTAGGGCAGGTTACTGTTAGGTTAGTGTTAGGGCAGGTTACTGTTAGGTTAGTGTTAGGGCAGGTTAAGTTAGGTTAGTGTTAGGGCAGGTTACTGTTAGGTTAGTGTTAGGGCAGGTTACTGTTAGGTTAGTGTTAGGGCAGGTTACTGTTAGGTTAGTGTTAGGGCAGGTTACTGTTAGGTTAGTGTTAGGGCAGGTTACTGTTAGGTTAGTGTTAGGGCAGGTTAAGTTAGGTTAGTGTTAGGGCAGGTTACTGTTAGGTTAGTGTTAGGGCAGGTTACTGTTAGGTTAGTGTTAGGGCAGGTTACTGTTAGGTTAGTGTTAGGGCAGGTTACTGCTAGGTTAGTGTTAGGGCAGGTTACTGTTAGGTTAGTGTTAGGGCAGGTTAAGTTAGGTTAGTGTTAGGGCAGGTTACTGTTAGGTTAGTGTTAGGGCAGGTTACTGTTAGGGCAGGTTACTGTTAGGTTAGTGTTAGGGCAGGTTACTGTTAGGGCAGGTTACTGTTAGGTTAGTGTTAGGGCAGGTTACTGTTAGGTTAGTGTTAGGGCAGATTACTGTTAGGTTAGTGTTAGGGCAGGTTACTGTTAGGTTAGTGTTAGGGCAGGTTATTGTTAGGTTAGTGTTAGGGCAGGTTACTGTTAGGGCAGGTTACTGTTAGGTTAGTGTTAGGGCAGGTTACTGTTAGGTTAGTGTTAGGGCAGGTTACTGTTAGGTTAGTGTTAGGGCAGGTTACTGTTAGGTTAGTGTTAGGGCAGGTTACTGTTAGGTTTGTGTTAGGGCAGGTTACTGTTAGGTTAGTGTTAGGGCAGGTTACTGTTAGGTTAGTGTTAGGGCAGGTTACTGTTAGGTTAGTGTTAGGGCAGGTTACAGTTAGGTTAGTGTTAGGGCAGGTTACTGTTAGGGCAGGTTACTGTTAGGTTAGTGTTAGGGCAGGTTACTGTTAGGGCAGGTTAAGTTAGGTTAGTGTTAGGGCAGGTTACTGTTAGGGCAGGTTAAGTTAGGTTAGTGTTAGGGCAGGTTACTGTTAGGGCAGGTTAAGTTAGGTTAGTGTTAGGGCAGGTTAAGTTAGGTTAGTGTTAGGGCAGGTTACTGTTAGGTTAGTGTTAGGGCAGGTTAAGTTAGGTTAGTGTTAGGGCAGGTTACTGTTAGGGCAGGTTAAGTTAGGTTAGTGTTAGGGCAGGCTACTGTTAGGGCAGGTTAAGTTAGGTTAGTGTTAGGGCAGGCTACTGTTAGGGCAGGTTAAGTTAGGTTAGTGTTAGGGCAGGTTAGTGTTAGGTTAGTGTTAGGGCAGGTTACTGTTAGGTTAGTGTTAGGGCAGGTTAAGTTAGGTTAGTGTTAGGGCAGGTTAAGTTAGGTTAGTGTTAGGGCAGGTTAGTGTTAGGGCAGGTTAAGTTAGGTTAGTGTTAGGGCAGGTTAGTGTTAGGGCAGGTTAGTGTTAGGTTAGTGTTAGGGCAGGTTAAGTTAGGTTAGTGTTAGGGCAGGTTAGTGTTAGGGCAGGTTAGTGTTAGGGCAGATTAGTGTTAGGTTAGTGTTAGGGCAGGTTAAGTTAGGTTAGTGTTAGGGCAGGTTACTGTTAGGGCAGGTTAAGTTAGGTTAGTGTTAGGGCAGGTTACTGTTAGGTTAGTGTTAGGGCAGGTTACTGTTAGGTTAGTGTTAGGGCAGGTTAAGTTAGGTTAGTGTTAGGGCAGGTTAGTGTTAGGGCAGGTTAAGTTAGGTTAGTGTTAGGGCAGGTTAGTGTTAGGTTAGATCAGATATTATAGTAAATCTTTGAATGATGACCATTGTTTTGTTCAAGAGACAGTGATGGTGGGCGGTAGCTGGTGTCTACTGAGCGCCACACTACTAGTCTGGGTCACCTTGGCTGTTCCACACCCTCACCCTATACAAGAGAGGTAACTACTGTTCACTGTTAATAATTACTGTTGCTGTGAAGACACTTTTAATATCTCAATAACTATGTTGGTAATTAGCGTTGAGTTTGCTGTTTTGCTGTTAATAATTACTGATAATTATTATTTACCTAATTAAGACACAACGGGCCTAAAGTTCATATTATTATTATTTACCTAAGACACAACGGGCCTAAAGTTTATATTATTATTATTTACCTAAGACACAACGGGCCTAAAGTTTATATTATTATTATTATTATTTACCTAAGACACAACGGGCCTAAAGTTTATATTATTATTATTTACCTAAGACACAACGGGCCTAAAGTTATATTATTATTATTTACCTAAGACACAACGGGCCTAAAGTTTATATTATTATTATTTACCTAAGACACAACGGGCCTAAAGTTTATCCTAAAGTTTATATTATTATTATTTACCTAAGACACAACGGGCCTAAAGTTTATATTATTATTATTTACCTAAGACACAACGGGCCTAAAGTTTATATTATTATTATTTACCTAAGACACAACGGGCCTAAAGTTTATACTATTATTATTATTATTAACCTAATTAAGACAACTAACACAAACTAATATATTTCTTATTACTTCAATTTTTACGATATTCCCTCTACCAGGTGTTTATGTATCGTAAACAAATACATATTGACCTTAGAATATCAAGAGCATATGACCTCCAAATGGTCTGTTATAGGCGTTAGTGATGGTGATAATCTACATAAGGGTTATTTAAGCGGTGGACCAAGATATATGGTTATTATAATATAGTCTTATCCATGCCAGAGGGGACTATAAGCTCTCTAAACTACCCATATCTTAGGTAATTCATCCTTAATTATCAACAAATTATATCAAATTACTTTCACTAATTAAACTCAGATCATTACTTTATAATCAAGAACTTACTGGGCTTTTGTGAATGTTAATAGGTCAATTAACGAGATTTGGTGGAACATGTTGCTAAGATCACCTGAAGAATCATCGCCCCAGCTAATAAAAGATCATTATCATCATTATCATCATCATCATCATCATCATCATCATCATCATCATCATCATCATCATCATTATCATCATCATCATCATCATCATCATCATCATCATCATCATCATCATCATCATCATCATCATCATCATCATCATCATCATCATCATCATCATCATCATCATCATCATCATCATCATATTAAAACTCATTTCAGTAATCACTAATAATTTCGTAAACCAGGATCCTTGACGCACCTAGTAAAGAAAAGATCTCTTACACACGGTCGTCGTCCATCCTAGGCAGAGAAACGCTCCCAAGGGGCCATTAAGCTGATGGCCAGTGACACTTAATAATGTTTAATGCCTAGCTGGCAACCATGTCCCCAGGGAGTGTAAACAACGATGAGAGGGAGAGAGAGAGAGACAGAGTTAATATACATTACTTATACTCGGGGCTCCTACTTGTGGGCCCCGGGCCAAACTCATCAGTGGGCCCCCAAATTTATGGAAATGTTTGCATGTTTCAATGACTGGCTGAGCGAGCTGACACGTACTGAACGTGAAACGATCCTGTCAGCACGTGAAGGCGCTGAAGGGGTCTCTCTCTCTCTCTCTCCAGTATAGACAGATCGATGGTGGGACACGGACATCTAAAACAATTTATATATATATATATATTTTTTTCTTATTTTATCTTATTCCTTCATTTTACTACAGGGCCTAGTCCGTGGGCCACCAGTTGAAGACCACTGAGGGCCTATACTTATTGTACAGGGGCCCCATACTTATTGTACAGGGGCCCCATACTCCGGGCCCTACACTTATTGTACAGGGGCCCCATACTCCGGGCCCTACACTTATTGTACAGGGGCCCCATACTCCGGGCCCTACACTTATTGTACAGGGGCCCTATACTTATTGTACAGGGGCCCCATACTCCGGGCCCTACACTTATTGTACAGGGGCCCCATACTCCGGGCCCTACACTTATTGTACAGGGGCCCCATACTCCGGGCCCTACACTTATTGTACAGGGGCCCTTATGGTTGTGAATATATTATATAATGAAATACTCGGTGCACACTTGAAACAAGGTCATACGCTGGCACGCTGCGCGACAAGTTAGTTTCAGTGGGCCCCCAGATACCGGTGGGCCCTAGGCCCATGGCCTACTTGGCCTATTGGTAAATCCGGCCCTGTCTCAATATGATTGGTTATAATAAATATTCACGCTGGATTGTGCAAGCGATAATCTTTTTGACTAGCGTAGACATCCTTCTCTCGATTGGCTGGGGAATTGCCTTGAAGATAGTAATAGGCGAATGAACCGTATCATTAAAGTCTAACTTAACGAACCCAAGACATCGTACTGCATTACCTCTCTTCCTCTCATTATCTGCCCTTACCTCTCTTTACAGTGATTCAGCGGAGATGCCAGAACGCCTGCGAGAACTGCTCCTCATTCGTCGTCTTATCTCCACTCTCAACGCCTGGGACGGCTCCAGCCCAACAGATGTTCAACCTGGGATGCGGTGAGCGACCCAAAATATAACATATTTAGTGATTCTTAATATAAATTATCTCTTGTGATTATTTATTGGTTTAGTGAATAAATAAGTTTGTAATAATGAATAATAATGAGTCATTAATTATAATAGTTAATCCCTTAATTTATAGAATGACAAGACTAATCCCGGGCATTAGGAACCTTGAGTACAGAGACAGGTTTAAGCTTCTTAATTTGCACTCCCTCGAGTAACGTAGAGCGAGGGGCGACATGATAGAGGTGTATAAATGGAAGTCAGGGCTAAACAAAGGGAGGGAGATAGGAAGAACTGATTCACAAATAGGGTGGTGGACGAGTGGAACAAGCTTAGCAACTTTGTAGTAAGTGCTGGAACTCTGGAAAGTTTCAAAAGGAGGCTGGATAGATTCATGGATGATAGAGAGTGGTAGTAACTCTCGACAGGAGCTGCCATGTCACAGGGGACATTACAAAGATACATCGGTTTGGATGAGTGGAACAAGTTGCCAAATATCACCATAAACTCTAATACCCTGGATAGCTTCACACATAAGTTGGAGGCAGTATCCCACTTTCTTATGTTCTTATGACCTCGGACACACTACTTGTTGACTGATTAAACTGACCTGACGGCTTAAACCACCAACACAACCGTGACCTCACAGCGGTTGGTGGGTGACAGCGTAATATGACACCAAATATATATATATCCTGGGGTCTCTGAGTCGCCCCTAACCCCCACTGTCCTAATGCATGTGTACGATAAGGCTTCAGTATACGTGTGTTAAGATTTGTGTACTGTATGTGTACATATGTTAAAGGTTAAGTATATG
This sequence comes from Homarus gammarus, assembly GCA_958450375.1. NCBI lineage: Eukaryota > Metazoa > Arthropoda > Malacostraca > Decapoda > Nephropidae > Homarus > Homarus gammarus. The sequence goes on from CAUDMG010001527.1 coordinate 450,126, forward strand.
TGTACATGTGTACATTAAGGCTTCAGTATATGTGTACACGCCCATCGTAGACTTGCTTCTATGTGTACATGTGTACGTTAAGGCTTCAATATATGTGTACACGCGCATCGTAAACTTGCTTCTGTGTGTACATGTGTACGTTAAGGCTTCAGTATATGTGTACATGCCCATCGTAGACTTGCTTCTATGTGTACATGTGTACGTTAAGGCTTCAGTATATGTGTACACGCGCATCGTAGACTTGCTTCTATGTGTACATGTGTACGTCAAGGCTTCAGTATATGTGTACACGCGCATCGTAGACTTGCTTCTATGTGTACATGTGTACGTTAAGGCTTCAGTATATGTGTACACGCGCATCGTAGACTTGCTTCTATGTGTACATGTGTACGTCAAGGCTTCAGTATATGTGTACACGCGCATCGTAGACTTGCTTCTATGTGTACATGTGTACGTTAAGGCTTCAGTATATGTGTACACGCGCATCGTAGACTTGCTTCCATGTGTACATGTGTACGTTAAAGGTTTGTATATGTACTACATGTCATCGTTAAAAGTGTGTACCGTTGAGACACCTCGCCCCTTCTCCGGCGTTCAACTGTACACGCCGACGTTTAAACGCAACATAACCACCTTACTTAAGTAATTATCAACGCCTGCATGCTATCAAAGGCGTTGAAGCGTAATAGAACTAACTTAATGTACTAATAAATTTCAACGCCTGAACGCAATCTACACGTCTTAGCTGGGTAAACTGTGCACGCCGACGTTTAGACGCCACATAGCCACCCACAACATAGTGAATATCAACATGTGCATGCATCCGAAAGCGTTCAACTATGCATGGTAACATTTCAACGCAACATAACACTTACACAACAACGCAATTCAACCCCAGCATGCAATAAACCCCAATATATAGCGTTGAACTATACACGCCGACGTTTTAACCCCACATAACAACGCCATCAACGCCTGTACTAACGCCAGCGCCCACAGGAAACGAACCTGCTATATCAACGCCGGACTCTCGCATGGGTGTGACTACAAGGACCTGGTCGGCGCCATGGCAGAGAAAAACTATTGGGATTCACTTAATTCCCCCGGGAGAAAGAGGCGGTCACTGCCAGATCTTACTGGACCCTACGAGTCATCCGCTTCACTACAGCCCTCTCAACAAATGCAATGAACTTTCTCAAAACAAGCATATGGGGCTACTGCTGCTTATTGATGCCTGGAGGGTGAGCTTGTGTACTTGTGCTAGCAGTAGTAGTAGTAGTAGTAGTAGTAGAAGTAATTTAAGATCAGCACATATGAAGCTTGCTGACGCTATTAATAATTCTCCCTTAACCTTAATATATAATAATTATTTTTTTACAGAAACATGAACTAATAATATGGTGATAATTTACATATTTTTCAGGAACATTAGCTCTCTCTCTCTCTCTCTCTCTCGCTCTCTCTCTCTCTCTCTCTCTCTCTCTCTCTCTCTCTCTCTCTCTCCTGGAACAAGTGGTTATCCTCCCCCTTAAGTGGTCAAGTCTCGTACAATAGATGGTCAAGTTTGGGCCCCTTAAAAATGTCCTTAATTCAACTCTTTAATTTCTCCTTTAAATTTAATCCGTATAGGTCCCATAACACCTCTTTCATGACCTCTCTACCTCTACCATAGCCATTTATAACGTCTCACCACACCTCTTCCTGACCTCTTACCACACTCCTTCATGACCTCTCACCACACTCCTTCATAACCTCTCACCACACTCCTTCCTGACCTCTCACCACACTCCTTCATAACCTCTCACCACACTCCTTCATAACCTCTCACCACACCTCTTCCTGACCTCTCACCACACTCCTTCATAACCTCTCACCACATTCCTTCATAACCTCTCACCACACTCCTTCCTGACCTCTCACCACACTCCTTCATAACCTCTCACCACACTCCTTCATAACCTCTCACCACACTCCTTCATAACCTCTCACCACACCTCTTCCTGACCTCTCACCACACCTTTTCATAACCTCTGACCTCCACCACAGCGAGTCAAGCCTCCAACATGAACTAGATCAACTCGGTAAGGCCAGTGCTGCTAACATAGACTTCCGTAACCTGAGAGTAACTGGTCGATCAATCCGTTCCTTCTGTTCAACTAACACTGATCGTCAATGCCGTAACTTCTGCTTCAATTTGGGGGACCCTGCTTGTGCTGAAGGCGATATGGGTGGTAATGGCGAGGATTCCAATTTCCTAGGTGGCGCCAATACCCCTGGAAAATAAAGACATTGGTTAAATAATGAAGAAATAATCCACTGACAAGATCTCACTCTGAGGATTATCTGGTTAGGGGTTTATACAGTAGAGTACAGTACTTCCATCTCTGTCTGGTGGTGGGAAATGTTTTGCTTACATTGATTATTTTACTATTTTCCCGGATCATTTTCTGACTATGATGGATACTATTATTGGTTCACATTTAGATTAGAATTTTCTGACTATGATGGATGCTATTATTGGTTCACATTTAGATTAGAAACCTTAGATTATTTTACCTGATGATTCAATGTTGTAATACTAATCCTAATCTAACCCTATTTAGCATCAGGTGAAATAAGCTGGGTATCTAAGCTTCCCGTTATATGTATTTCCAGACACCTTCTACTCTTATCTGCTAAAGTTTATGTACGTAACTAGAGCTCTATTTTGGTGACGGTTCTTGTAGTCTATTCAGTATTGATAGATATTTAAATGGTTATTTTCTTTCGTTTAATTAACCCAGCTTATTTAGATCACCTGAAGATTATCCACCCCAGCTTACTGTACCTAAAGATTAACCACTATAATGCTAACTTAAACTGTCCTAAGCTTATGTTCAAGTCACTTATAAGTAAAGATTTAAGTGAAATATTAATTATACATTAGAATATTACTTATATCTACCAATTTAACTTATACTTAACACTTATATGACACTAGAAAGTTTAATTTGTGATATTTTCCTTAATATATTTCCCCCAACCTCCTGTTAATTAAGGTCATTTCTCTCTTACAGGAACTATCATCTGTCTCCTGTCTCTGTTGCCCAGGATATTACGTTAATTATGTACATTATATAACCAAGCCTACAAACAAATTATAAAGACAAAGTAATGGAATATATAGATAAATATTAGTAATTGATATTTTTTTCCTACTTGACGAGAGACTGAAGTGACTATGAAGATTATCACAAAATATTCGATATTTTCGTATGATGGAGGAGGAAATGAAGAAGAAAAACAAGGAATAATAAATAGATAATGAAAGAATTTAATATATCATGGCTTAAGAAACTGATACTGCATATAAAGATTTTCTGATGTTTTAAAAGAGGTAAATATACTGTATGGTAATGACTGAGAATGTGAACAGAAAATAGTGTTGACATTGGCGTTCAAATTCAACTTTATTTTACTTATATTTTAGATTTATAAAATAACTCTTAAGTTAACTTTATTTAGAGGCTGGATTAATATATTTTTTAACATCTTAATCTTATAATAATAACTTTAAAATATCTCAAATGTTTCACAAAATTATAATAAATATCAAATACAAATGATCAATTTTGCTTTCGATTCAAAACAAATAAACAAAAGATTTAATCTCTATTAATTCTCAAAAAAATATTTCCTAACCCAAAAATTAATAAAATAGAATAATTAATAATAACATTGACGCAAAATAAACCACAAATATATCAGAAATAATTTGGTTAATTTAAGAATTTGTTCAATGAGATATTTCCTATAATGTCATTTATTCTTCATTACAGTTTAAGGTCATTTAATAATATTTGACTTCATTTTGAGGGTTTTAATATATTAATCTTTTATTATTGTTACGGTATTTTTGTCAAGAATGTGATGGATGTTTGTGTATATAATAAAGTTTAAAGAAATGACAGAGTTAGTTATGTTTTATTGACCCTGTGGGAGAGGTGTGTGTGGGGGGGTGTGGGAGAGGTGTGTGTGTGTGGGGGTGTGTGGGAGAGGTGTGTGTGTGTGAGGAGAGGTGTGTGTGTGTGGGAGAGGTGTGTGTGTGTGGGAGAGGTGTGTGTGTGTGAGGAGAGGTGTGTGTGTGTGGGAGAGGTGTGTGTGTGTGGGAGAGGTGTGTGTGTGGGAGAGGTGTGTGTGTGTGAGGAGAGGTGTGTGTGTGTGGGAGAGGTGTGTGTGTGTGGGAGAGGTGTGTGTGTGTGGGAGAGGTGTGTGTGTGTGAGGAGAGGTGTGTGTGTGTGGGAGAGGTGTGTGTGTGTGGGAGGGTGTGTGTGGGGAGGTGTGTGTGTGTGGGAGAGGTGTGTGTGTGTGTGTGGGAGAGGTGTGTGTGTGTGGGAGAGGTGTGTGTGTGGGGAGGTGTGTGTGTGTGGGAGAGGTGTGTGTGTGTGTGGGAGAGGTGTGTGTGTGTGTGTGTGGGGAGGTGTGTGTGTGGGAGAGGTGTGTGTGGGGGTGTGTGTGTGGGGAGGTGTGTGTGTGGGGAGGTGTGTGTGTGTGTGTGTGGGAGAGGTGTGTGTGTGTGTGGGAAAGGTGTGTGTGTGTGTGTGAGAGGTGTGTGTGTGTGTGTGAGAGGTGTGTGTGTGAGAGGTGTGTGTGTGTGTGTGAGAGGTGTGTGGGGAGGTGTGTGTGTGTGTGTGTGTGTGGGGAGGTGTGTGTGTTAATTGGAGGGGTGTGGTCCCAGGCCTCCTTATCTCAGGGACATGGGTACAGGACCTGACCCTGTGAAGGTTATCTAGGGTAAGACTCAACTATAACTCTGTATAGGTGTTTGTAGTTGTGTTATAAGAAGAAAAATGTTATATTTCTTGTATTGGTTTGTTGCTGGAGAAATAAACCTTCAACGTTGACGCGTACAGAATAATTCGGTCAAAACCTGTCAAAGAACATTTCTCATATAACAAATGCTGTTATCTCAGGACACATAGTATACAGTACATTGCCTGTTAACATCTTAAATATAACTCACATGTAATAACTGTTGATTCAGGAGACAATTTGTATAATATGATCAAATTACAGTACACAAATATACTTATTAAAGTTGTTTAGAGTTTCTTAGTAGATTCTAATACTTGACAATCACTCGGTCTAGTGGCGTGAACCAGCGTGTTGTTTGTCCTGTAGGCCAGGCGAGGACACATCTGCTTAGCTTTGAAACACCTCAGCAAATTAGTTGTCAACACTGTGTCACTTATCACTCTCTCTCTCTCTCTCTCACTCTCTCTCTCTCTCTCTCTCTCTCTCTCGCCTAGTTTATCTTACTGTGGCTGTAACAACTTGAGTTATCATAATATTACAGGTTATAGGAGAACAGGCTGTGAAGTCACTGTGCACCATAACACTTCATTTTGTTCTTTTGTTATATGTAAATTGTTCTACTTACAGTTAATATAAGAAATGTTCTCCAGATATAACGTTTATTGATAATATTTCCAACACTTATTTCCAGGTTAATATAATAGGAATATAAGATAAAATAACTATTGTTTTGATATATATGTGAACTTTTTGGATCACGTTTACCTTAAAAATTATAACTTAACCCTTTGACGACGATGATTAACCCTTTGACGACGATGATTTAACCCTTTGAGGACGATGATTTAACCCTTTGAGGACGATGGTTTAACCCTTTGAGGACGATGATTTAACCCTTTGAGGACGATGATTTAACCCTTTGACGACGATGATTTAACCCTTTGAGGACGATGATTTAACCCTTTGAGGACGATGATTTAACCCTTTGAGGACGATGATTTAACCCTTTGAGGACGATGATTTAACCCTTTGAGGACGATGATTTAACCCTTTGACGACGATGATTTAACCCTTTGAGGACGATGATTTAACCCTTTGACGACGATGATTTAACCCTTTGAGGACGATGATTTAACCCTTTGAGGACGATGATTTAACCCTTTGAGGACGATGATTTAACCCTTTGAGGACGATGATTTAACCCTTTGACGACGATGATTTAACCCTTTGACGACGATGATTTAACCCTTTGAGGACGATGATTTAACCCTTTGAGGACGATGATTTAACCCTTTGAGGACGATGATTTAACCCTTTGAGGACGATGATTTAACCCTTTGAGGACGATGATTTAACCCTTTGAGGACGATGATTTAACCCTTTGAGGACGATGATTTAACCCTTTGAGGACGATGATTTAACCCTTTGAGGACGATGATTTAACCCTTTGAGGACGATGATTTAACCCTTTGAGGACGATGATTTAACCCTTTGAGGACGATGATTAACCCTTTGAGGACGATGATTTAACCCTTTGAGGACGATGATTTAACCCTTTGAGGACGATGATTTAACCCTTTGAGGACGATGATTTAACCCTTTGAGGACGATGATTTAACCCTTTGAGGACGATGATTTAACCCTTTGACGACGATGATTTAACCCTTTGACGACGATGATTTAACCCTTTGACGACGATGATTTAACCCTTTGACGACGATGATTTAACCCTTTGAGGACGATGATTTAACCCTTTGAGGACGATGATTTAACCCTTTGAGGACGATGATTTAACCCTTTGAGGACGATGATTTAACCCTTTGAGGACGATGATTTAACCCTTTGACGACGATGATTTAACCCTTTGAGGACGATGATTTAACCCTTTGAGGACGATGATTTAACCCTTTGAGGACGATGATTTAACCCTTTGAGGACGATGATTTAACCCTTTGAGGACGATGATTTAACCCTTTGAGGACGATGATTTAACCCTTTGAGGACGATGATTTAACCCTTTGAGGACGATGATTTAACCCTTTGAGGACGATGATTTAACCCTTTGAGGATGATGATTAACCCTTTGAGGACGATGATTTAACCCTTTGAGGACGATGATTTAACCCTTTGAGGACGATGATTTAACCCTTTGAGGACGATGATTTAACCCTTTGAGGACGATGATTTAACCCTTTGAGGACAATAACCTGACTATGCATTTTATTTAACATTCCAACTATCTGTCTGTTAGTCTGTCTACAGTAAGTCAGTTAGATACGTTCTCACATCACCAGTTAGGAGGAAAACTTAACGTAGGAACCTTTGAGAATCCATCTTTGTGTGGTAGCTTAAGAGAGTCAGTTAGATACGTTCTCACATCACCAGTTAGGAGAAAAACTTAACGTAGGAACCTTTGAGAATCCATCTTTGTGTGGTAGCTTAAGTGAGTCAGTCAGATACGTTCTCACATCACCAGTTAGGAGGAAAACTTAACGTAGGAACCTTTGAGAATCCATCTTTGTGTGGTAGCTTAAGAGAGTCAATTAGATACATCACCAGTTAGGAGGAAAACTTAATGTAGGAACCTTTGAGAATCCATCTTTGTGTGGTAGCTTAAGTGAGTCAGTTAGATACATCACCAGTTAGGAGGAAAACTTAACGTAGGAACCTTTGAGAATCCATCTTTGTGTGGTAGCTTAAGTGAGTCAGTCAGATACGTTCTCACATCACCAGTTAGGAGGAAAACTTAACGTAGGAACCTTTGAGAATCCATCTTTGTGTGGTAGCTTAAGTGAGTCAGTTAGATACGTTCTCACATCACCAGTTAGGAGGAAAACTTAACGTAGGAACCTTTGAGAATCCATCTTTGTGTGGTAGCTTAAGTGAGTCAGTCAGATACGTTCTCACATCACCAGTTAGGAGGAAAACTTAACGTAGGAACCTTTGAGAATCCATCTTTGTGTGGTAGCTTAAGTGAGTCAGTTAGATACGTTCTCACATCACCAGTTAGGAGGAAAACTTAACGTAGGAACCTTTGAGAATCCATCTTTGTGTGGTAGCTTAAGTGAGTCAGTCAGATACGTTCTCACATCACCAGTTAGGAGGAAAACTTAACGTAGGAACCTTTGAGAATCCATCTTTGTGTGGTAGCTTAAGTGAGTCAGTTAGATACGTTCTCACATCACCAGTTAGAAGGAAAACTTAACGTAGGAACCTTTGAGAATCCATCTTTGTGTGGTAGCTTAAGTGAGTCAGTTAGATACATCACCAGTTAGGAGGAAAACTTAACTTACGATCTTTTGTAAATGTAATGCAGTCAGTCTGTCTGTCTGTCTGTCAGTGAAATATGAGAGAGTTGAAGCTAGCTCTCTGTCAAAGCTAATGCCTTTAAGCTTTCATCCCTCACTTCACAGCTAAGAAAGTTACCTCAATTTGCGTTTCATTTCCTCAGTTAACACAAACGTAATACCTGAAATGATTAAGTAAATTTATCCCTTTATGTCAAAAACCAAAATAAACGAATTTAACTACATTTTATCCTTTTTAAAACAATATAAACGTAATGTTCGGAAAATATGAATGCCATAGAGTGCCTAAAGTTAACTGACCACTCACAACCTTCCACTGGCAAATGGACTCTCGTGATTGGTCAAATTGGTGGTGTCTGTGATGGCGTGTGACTACCTGAAGGCACATTTAGTCTCAAAGGGAGTTGGGTCAATACTATTATTTTGGTTATGTGCTCACTATATATTCACTGTCTTCACTATATCTTCACTAGCTTCACTATATCTTCTTTATAACTTCACTATAATGTTTATCGATCAGACCAAAACACCCAGCCTACAGTAATAGGTGTTAACCCACGAGAGCTGACCCAGCCTACAGGTACCTATGGGAGTACATTGGCAACCCTGAGCCTGGCCGCACTGTTTGTAAACTTTGTGGCCAACCCGACTCTCACACCCTCCCCCCCCCCCCCCACCACCTCCTCACTTGCCCTCTGACCTCCCCCTACAGGTCCCCAGCCGTTACCAACACCTTCCCTCCCTGGCCACATATCCCTCCTCCTAGTGACAGGCCTGGCACTTGACATTATTAGGGACCTGCCACGCTTTGCTATAAACAGATTTTTTTTAAGTTTAACAAATTTATCGGCAAAGCTTGGAGTACAGTTTGCCTATTGTGAGTAATTCAGTCAGGTCTTGACACTGAGGGTGGTATCACTTCTCACTGTCACGCAGGACAGAGGTTCACACACAAAGAAATACATCATATTCACTAACAGCTATAAATGTATAGAGGTCAGATTCATGTGGGTAATGCCACTGTTCACTGCCATGCAGGACAGAGGTTCATACACAAAGAAATACATCACATTCACCAGCAGTATATATAGATCAGTGGTTCACATAAATTTGGGATAAACAGCAAGAATGTCCTCAAGCACACATGATTTAATGAAGTAATTACATAGTTCAAGATACAGTAAGTCAGGTGGCCTGAAGTCTTTGATAGTGTCACATTCAATAATATAGTGTTCAAGTGTATGCTTTAAAGGTTTATCACAAAGTTTGCATGCTGAGTGTTCCGGTATGGGTACAGCGTTACTAACTTGCCAGATGTGTCTGTATCCTAGCCTAATTCTGGCCACGACTACATCACATTGTCTGGTTCTGTCCTTATGCTGGCCATACCGGTACCTCTTGTTACAAAATTTGTCATATTTACTAATGCTACAACTGTCAGGTCTCTCTGCATTTCTCACTTCTTCTAGATCAGAGTTCATGATTCTGACTTGAATGTTTTTAATTACGGCATTGGACAGACCAAGGTCACGGTCAACATTTTCTTTCTTACATGCCTCATTGGCCAGTCTATCAGCGCGGTCATGATACCTGATTCCAACATGGGACGGAATCCACACAAATTCGATATGAAAGTTGTTCTCATTGGCAGTTATCACATTCCTTTTAATATCACATACAACTTTAGACATAGAGCCTGACGGGCTGTTCAGTGATTCCAGTTAGTTCAGTTTGTGTTGTGCTGGCCCAGTTGTTTAGCCTTTGCTTGTTTGACACTATCATCTCTTTTTCTTTATATATTACAATTGCACAGCTGTTCTACCTGTGTTTGTCTGCACAGAACCATCAGTAAAAGCATAACACATACTCTCTATGTGTCTGTTTATAGTTTCTAGTGTGACACATCTCACCCCATCGGTGTTTAACATTTGCTTACTACCAACAGGAGTTTAATTAATAGGAACTGATATATCCAGCCAAGGAGGAATGGCATTAATAGGTTCGTCTGGGGTAATTAGGACATTCAGTTTCAAGAGATCTGCAACACTTTCATGAAGCCACGCCCCAAAGAGAGTCTTTTGGGGAAGGTTAGTGAGATGGTCGGGATTACTTAGATAGAACATCAAGTCAGCTTGAGCTGTAGTTTGGGGATCATTGTTCTTCAAAACTTTGACACAAAACATTGTGTTAAGTAGGGCTATCCTCTCAGATAGGGAGGGCAGTCCGAGCTCTTTCCTCATATTTACAATTCTGGTTGATTTTGGGCATCCTAGAATGATGCGCATGGCTTCATTTTGCACTACCTCAAGGCTGTTGAGTTGTTTAGGCGGAATAGTCACAAGATGGAGAGCAAGATAGTCAACTACAGAACGAATGAAGTGAAGATAGAAAGTACGAGCATAGGTGATGTTAATTCCACAGCTCAAGATTGAAGAAGCCGACGTCCAGAAAACTGTGAGGGCAAACTTTTTCTGAGTGTGAGCTGTGAACTCTTGGAACAATCTACCAGAGTGTGTTGTGACGGCACCGAGTGTGAGCTGTGAACTCTTGGAACAATCTACCAGAGAGTGTTGTGACGGCACCGAGTGTGAGCTGTGAACTTTTGGAACAATCTACCAGAGAGTGTTGTGACGGCACCGAGTGTGAGCTGTGAACTCTTGGAACAATCTACCAGAGAGTGTTGTGACGGCACCGAGTGTGAGCTGTGAACTCTTGGAACAATCTACCAGAGAGTGTTGTGACGGCACCGAGTGTGAGCTGTGAACTCTTGGAACAATCTACCAGAGAGTGTTGTGGCGGCACCGAGTGTGAGCTGTGAACTTTTGGAACAATCTACCAGAGAGTGTTGTGACGGCACCGAGTGTGAGCTGTGAACTCTTGGAACAATCTACCAGAGAGTGTTGTGACGGCACCGAGTGTGAGCTGTGAACTCTTGGAACAATCTACCAGAGAGTGTTGTGACGGCACCGAGTGTGAGGTGCGAACTCTTGGAACAATCTACCAGAGAGTGTTGTGACGGCACCGAGTGTGAGCTGTGAACTCTTGGAACAATCTACCAGAGAGTGTTGTGACGGCACCGAGTGTGAGGTGCGAACTCTTGGAACAATCTACCAGAGAGTGTTGTGACGGCACCGAGTGTGAGCTGTGAACTGTTGGAACAATCTACCAGAGAGTGTTGTGACGGCACCGAGTGTGAGCTGTGAACTGTTGGAACAATCTACCAGAGAGTGTTGTGACGGCACCGAGTGTGAGCAGTGAACTGTTGGAACAATCTACCAGAGTGTGTTGTGACGGCACCGAATGTGAGCAAGAGAAGACTTGACCAACACTGGAGCGGGTTCAGGTACATTCAGGAGCCAGTGCATGCCCAGTAGGGGGCAGGGAAAAAACACTTTTATTTGAGTTGCAGGCTGCACTTTTCAGGCATCGTTTGTATGGCTGTAACAAACACCTGTGCAAAATTTCATGCCATTCATGCATACTTACCCTGCCGCATCACGAACGACTTTGTGTCAACTTTTAGTGTATACCAAAAATTAGGTGTCATTTAATGTTTTCCAGGATAATGATAAATTTTACATGGGTGACATCGATTTAATTCACATGTTATTTTACAGGTACACCGTATAGAAAATCATTACAAGTTCATATTGAAATTCTTTTTTGTGTGGAACCTTGGCATCATTTTCCTAGACAATAATCTTTGCCTAATATATCCATCTCTCGATTCGTATCCCGTCACTTCAGTGCAAGCTTCAGTCATCACTTTTATGCCTCTCTCGACCGCCTGAGTGCTGTTTGGCCACTTGAGCACCACTAATGGTGTCTCAAGAATGTCATCAACCTGTAGATTTGACAGAGAAGCAATGTAAGGAGGCTCAGTCTTGAGTTCATTCCTCCAGTTAATCATGGAATGATAGTTTTTTGCTTGCCACTTTAGTTTCGGAGTCACCACCTTTCTCATGTTGACTACAGGAGGCACATCCTCATTCCCATCTCCATCTTTACCCTCCTCATCAGTATAGTTTAACAAATTCTCGTCAACAGCAGCATCAGAATCTTCCTCCTCCTCTTCAGATCTGCCAGTGCATTCTTCCTTTTGCTGATTCTCCTCTCTAATTTTTCTTATCATTGAGACAGCTTTTTCTCTAACAGTCATGTCCTCATCTGCACACATACCAAGAAGAAGTTGATCTGTGTGGGCGAAGTATGCATTTCTCTGGACAGCCTTCTTCACTATCGTCTCCTCCTCACTATTCAGGTGTTTCATATATAGCAGGGACTGGAATACGTTCCTTGAGCCGTGTGTTACGTAAGGGTGTATCTTGATGTAAAACCACATTGGAGCACTGAACTTTATTATTGTAATGACAATTCTTTTCAACTCATGGCTGGGTCTTGATGTTGCTACATACAGCCTGAGGATTCTACTCCATAAGGTGTTCCACCTTGACACACAGGGAGGACCTGGCTCAATAGCAGCCAAGTCATCTTCAACAACACCTGTGATAACTCCTTTACAAATCCTATACAGGTATTTCTGATCCCAGGACAGATCTTTCTCCACTTCATCATTAAACACAGGGAAATCAGGGAAACTGACTGGCTGGAAGGCGACAACTGGAAGCTCAGACAAAGACTCCTTGATCTGCTTTCCAATGGGACCACGCCAATGCTCAGGACCACTTGGTTTACCATCATAGTGATAAAAAACTGCGCGGAAAGGCAGCTCATTTCCGTGAAGCTGACATATGAAATAATGGAGCGGGTGACCAAGTAACATTTCAAGATGATGAATGACTCCATTTTCTGATCCTACATTTACATTGGTTCCATCACAGCCAACACACACAATGGGCTGCTGGGTTAGATTTTTCTCCACCAGAAACTCGTGAATAGTTTTGGCAATCTGCTTTCCGTGTCCAGTCTTGGGAGTCACATGTGTGACATAATGATCTTTCACCATCATCCTCGAACTCCATTTCTCGGTCTTCTCATTCTTTATCATCACACGAGTGGCGGTCTTCTTACCATCAAAATAGAGTGACGTCAAATTATCTAAACTAGCCATCTCAATTTCTTGCCTCTTAAATCGGTATTTTTGTCTCGCATCCCGCAGCTTATGTGGTCCAATAACCTGACTCTTGTCATCCTTTGTGATAATGCCATAGTCAGTTAAGGTGGCAGTAGCAATGGCAGCTCCAGCATAATCACTAATCAAGTATCGGTCACAAGCGGCAGCCAGTGTAGGGAGTCTTGTCCGGTTCTGTGAACTGGTGTCTGTCAGAGCCCTTGGACGAGAGGAATATCTCTTGAATCATCTGAATTATCCTCAACATAAGGAATATCTCCAGCTACCAGATATCTACATTACAGTACAGTAACACAACATTGAAAAATGAAATGAGAAAAGGCTGATAATCAATATAGACATAGCACCATACTCATCTGCAACAAGACAACTTAAATGAAATAAGAGATATGAAAAAAAAGTTGATAACACTGAACAGAACATTGCACCGCCACAGCGGCTGTTTGGCTCGTACTGTAGGTAAATTAAAAAATTTCAGTAGAAAATGCGGCAGACTAAACCTCGACATATCAGCTTCAAATTTGGCATGGAGTCTTAGATGTGTATAAGGAACAATGCCTGAAGAGTGCAGCTTTCAGCAAAATTTCACTGCCCCCTAATGCCTAGTACTTAACACCAGTGTGTAACAGAGACCCAGTACATGCCCAGTACTTACCACCAGTGTAACAAAGACCCAGTACTTACCACCAGTATAACAGAGACGTGATGGACCGCCCCAGGAGCTGAAGTGTCCATCAGTAGTAGAGAATAAAAGTAAAAGTTGAAGTAATTTTTAAAAATGGCGGGTGTTTAAGGCTTTAGTTCCACCTGTCGCCGCCAGGTGTCTCTCACCCAACACGCTAATGTTCTGATCTCTGACTCTAACTTCGTCTTCCTTAAAAACAATTAAAAAAAACATTATAAAATTAATTACTTCATATATAATAACTAATATATTAATAGTAGATTTAATATATTATTTTAAATTGATGTTAATAATTGATAACATTGTGAAAATTGATAATAATTTGTATTTATTTTATATCAGATTGAGGGATTGAGACACGTATATGTATTCCCTTCCCGACGCTGAGAGAAATTGTTTGGTTTACGGCGACTAATTCCCTTTTATCGCCTTATATTGTCACTCCGGCCCATGAATAACATCCCATCATATTCTTAGGTACGTATAGATGTTAATACTTATTCTAAAATACCAGAAGCCGATGTTTAATAAGGGTTAGTGGCGATAAATAACATTAGCATCCATTCTCCCTCAAGTCCTGGAGGAGGTGAGTTTATATTATTCTTATTTTTATTATTTTTACCCGATTTATGGGGAGGATTTGAGGTTATTATGGGGTTGTTTATCCCTATGGTGTTGTTGTTGGTTGTTAGGGTGAGGTAGAGGTTATGCGGGTACCAACAGGTCGATGGTGCCCGCATGAGTCTGGTGCTGACTCTTGGCTGTGTCAGCACGAGGGGAATAACTGTTGTATTATTTGAGAAAAACCACCACTTATACTATTAATGTCCTCTCTTGGTGTATCTGTGTACTGACTAAGGTGTAGCTGGCTCTGCCTGGCTCTACCTGGCTCTATTCTGCTGGATTAGGTAGGAATATGTCAATATTTGAGGTGAAACACCATTATTTTTTAGGTTTAGGAGAGAGATAGGAAGGAACTGGTTCACAAATAGGGTGGTGGACGAGTGGAACAAGCTTAGCAACTATGTAGTAAGTGCTGGAACGCTGGAAAGTTTTAAAAGGAGGCTAGATAGATTCATGGATGATAGAGAGTGGTAGTAACTCTCAACAGGAGCTGCCATGAACTGACCAACCGGCCTATTGCAGACTCCTTATTTTCTAATGTTCTCCATTAGGTAGGAATCCGTCCATATTTGGCATTTTATTTGTGGAAAAATAAGAAATATGCTTTAATATTCACTTATGTGAATAATAATAATAATAATAATTAACGGTTTATTGAAAGAGCATGGCAGCTGGAAGGCTGAAAATATAGTTACATAATTGGGGAATGGGTCTCTTGATTTACAAGACACAGCTCCTCGGAAGTGTACAGCTTGGCGTCGGTTACTGAGGAAGTCTGTAAGCCATGGTATAAGACTTCTTCCAAACCCGGGGTCGATAGCTTTGTTGATGATTAAATTGATGGTGAGTTTGTTTGTATGTAACAGGTTGTAGAGGTTGTGTTTACACAACAGACACTCTTTTAAGGCCACTGACAGAGAGAACATAAGAAAGTGGGATACTGCAGGAGGCCGACTGGCCCATACAGGGCAGATCCCTTTCACACCCATCCCAGCACTTCCATGTGCCTATCCAACTTCGTCTTGAAGCTCCCTAGCGTCCCCGATCCTACTATAGCACTCGGTAGCCTATTCCACATATCCACAACTCTATTACCAAACCAGTGCTTGCCTATATCCTTTCTGAATCGGAATTTATCTAATTTAAAGCCATTTGTTCTAGTTATTTCGTTATTACTGAGCTTCAGAACATCTTCCATTTTACCC
The DNA here is from genome assembly GCA_958450375.1 of Homarus gammarus. Lineage (NCBI taxonomy): Eukaryota > Metazoa > Arthropoda > Malacostraca > Decapoda > Nephropidae > Homarus > Homarus gammarus. The sequence goes on from CAUDMG010001527.1 coordinate 465,834, forward strand.
TTGTTAATCCCACTTACCCACTTGTACACCTCTATCATATCTCCCCTAACTGAGTTAGGGGAGATATGAGCCCCTCGGAAAATCATTCCCAGAGTCTGGGAATGATTTTCCGAGGGGCTCGTTTACCGGAGAATTACGAGAAAATGTTCCCGAAGGCCAGAAAATTCCAGGGATGGGGGGATCATTTATTGTGGTTGAGAGAGAATATACATAGACCTGAAGTGGTGCGCACCAGTTACTACGGCTGATGGAGTGTGTGTGGGGTTATTATGGTCAGTGTTACAGTCATCAATATACACAACATGATACAGTACATCACTTAACTAAACTTTGATTCAATACACGTTACATGTTTTGGGTGGCAGGATATAAGATAATGTTATTATTATGGTTCAGGTTGTGGACTGTGGTGGCAGGATGGGTGAGGATCTGCTATCTCTCAAGTGGAATAATCACAAGCCGGCATTCTTTCATCTTCTTCGAGTGTTGAGGGAAAAGGTGAGCCACATTGCATAACCTAACCTAACCTAACCTAACCTGTGTGTTGGTCACCCTAGTTTAATAAGATTGACTAAACTTAATGTAACCTAAATTAACTTTAACCTAACTTAATGTAAAATGAACTTAAAGAACTTAACCTAAAATAAACTAATTTAGCATGACTTAAACCTATCTGAACTAAGCTAACTTAATGTACCTGGATTAGTTTATGTTGTTAAATATCTCAAAAAATGTTATTAATAATGTCTAGTTGTAGAGTGTTGTGTTTTTGATGGTGATTGTTGTTGTTTCAGGGTTGTTATACAGATGTAACTCTGGCGTGTGGGTCCAAGTTCTTCGCCGTTCACCGTCTGGTGTTGATGGCGTGTAGTGACTTCTTCAGTGAGGTGTTTGACCACACACAGTGCCAGAAGCCGGTCATTGTCTTGAAGGACATCAAGAGTCATGAGCTGGAGGCCCTGTTGGACTACATGTACCTGGGGGAGGTGGACGTGCAGCAGGCCGACTTGCCCGGCCTCATAAAGGCCGCCGAGTGTCTCAGGATCAAGGGTCTCGCCGTCCCGGACGAGGACCCCGCGCAACTCGCGAGGGCCGAGCCGCCGACCGTGGGAGAGCGGCCGGCCAAGCGCCGCAGACAGGAGAGGGAGACGAGAGAGAGCGACAGAGGAGGGACGAGGTCTCACGCGGCGCAGGACAGGACGCCTCACGGTGCGCCGGCCGACGACGCGGCGCAGTACGCCCTCCACGGGCCGGAGGTCGTGCAGGGGGACGGGGAGGACGAGGCCGGCTGCGGCAAGTGCGCAGTGCCCCAGGCCGACGACGAGTCCCCTCACCCGGCCGTCCACGAGGCCGTCCAGCGCGCGGACGGCCTCCACCTCCAGCAGGAGACGGAGCCGTCCGGGAGGCTGCACGAGGCTCGCCTGCACGAGGCTCGCCTGCACCACGACCCCCGCACCCAACAGGAGGCCAGGCTACAGCACGAGCCACAGGACCAACAAGTGTATACACAAACTGCCCCAGAAATCAAAACAGAACATTGCGAAATAAATGAAGATATAGATAACGGAGGATTAAAAAGTGAAATAACGGAGATACGCGGAGACCCGATGAACGAGGCCTCCGCGGGGGGAGAGTTCTCGCACTTCTTGTCCGTAGAAGAAAACCTTGCACACCACATGTTCCAACAGGCACACCAAGCGGGGCCTTCAGGACTACACAGAGCTGTGGTGAGTAGTGAGGGGAGCCAGGTGTATGTTAGGTAACCCTTCCTTCATAACACTGACCCTCCTCTTGTACAGGGTAGTGAGGGGAGCCAGGTGTATGTTAGGTAACTCTTCCTTCATAACACTGACCCTCCTCTTGTACAGGGTCGTGAGGGGAGCCAGGTGTATGTTAGGTAACCCTTCCTTCATAACACTGACCCTCCTCTTGTACAGGGTAGTGAAGGGAGCCAGGTGTATGTTAGGTAACCCTTCCTTCATAACACTGACCCTCCTCTTGTACAGGGTAGTGAGGGGAGCCAGGTGTATGTTAGGTAACTCTTCCTTCATAACACTGACCCTCCTGTACAGGGTAGTGAGGGGAGCCAGGTGTATGTTAGGTAACCCTTCCTTCATAACACTGACCCTCCTGTACAGGGTAGTGAGGGGAGCCAGGTGTATGTTAGGTAACCCTTCCTTCATAACACTGACCCTCCTGTACAGGGTAGTGAGGGGAGCCAGGTGTATGTTAGGTAACCCTTCCTTCATAACACTGACCCTCCTGTACAGGGTAGTGAGGGGAGCCAGGTGTATGTTAGGTAAAAATAATAACTCTTCCTTCATAACACTGACCCTCCTCTTGTACAGGGTCGTGAGGGCACTACAGACATGGGTGGTGATGATGGTAATCGTGGTGGTGGTGTTGGAGGCAGCATGTACCCCACTCACCTCTTGGGGGACGTGGCCCCCGAGGGAGCGTCGACTCTCGCCAACCAATCGGTGAGTTTTAACCCCCGCGGCTTTTATCAGCAGAGTTGGAGCTTGTTCATCGCCTCTGCGTCGTTAGCTTCAAGTCCTCGTCTATGTGACCACGGGTAGTTGAGATGTGAATTGTCTAAGCCCTTCAATATGATGACTTAACCCTGAGTTCAATAGCATTATACTCAAGAGGTTAAGTTATCACAGGTTCAGCTCTTGAGGACGTTCTTAAGACACATTTGTACACAAGGCTAAACAAAAGCTGTGTACAGAACAATGTTTAAAATACCACTATATCATAACTTATATACTTCTAAAATAACTTAACAACAAATATATTGACAAAATACAGTAAATCCAAGTAAAAAATATGGCAACAGGTAAATAGAATAATGTAAAGTTGAACCTCGGTCAGTTGAGAGCCTCCTGTAACCTGTCAGTTGAGAACCTCCTGTAACCTGTCAGTTGAGAACCTTCTGTACAGTCAAATATTGAGTCATTATACTTGAAGGGTTAAGTCATCATACTCAAAAGGTTAGATCATCATACTTTAAGGTATAATTTGTGTATGACAAGTATAAATTATTCACATCTAACTAGGAATTTACTTTTAAATTTGCTTTAAAATTTACCATGAGACTCGACTACCTGATGGTCACATACAGCACCGTGTGTGTTGGTAACAGGGAGAGTTATAACACTTTATTAAGCATTGAGTAGATCAGTCCAGGTGTACCTGCCAGCTGGTGCCAGTACACCTGTTGGGAGGAGTACTGTCAGTGTGACATACTGTACTGCTGAGAGGAAGATGGTTGAATGATCACTAGAGGGCTTATGTTAGGTGAGGTGAAGTAACATAACAATGGAGGCGGGCCTATTGGTCCATACTTGCCAGTCCCGTTTACACCCAACCCCTATTGCTCATATAAGCATCCAACCTGTTTGAAGCTATCCAGCGTATTCGAGTTAATGATGATAGTTGGTAACTTGTTCCATTTATCCACTACTCTGTTTCCAAATCAGTGTTTACCTATTTGGCACCCAAATCTAAATTTGTCAAATTTAAAATCATTGTTACGAGTTCGCTCCTGGTTTGATAGTTTGAGTACTTTTGTAATGTCCCCTTTGTTTAACCCTGACTTCCATTTATACACCTCTATCATATCGCCTCTCACTCTACGTCCCTCGAGGGAGTGCAAATTAAGATGCTTTAACCTGTCTCTGTACTCGAGGTTCCTAATGCTCGGGATTAGTCTTGTCATTCTCCTCTGAATTCTTTCCAAGGATTCTATATCCATTCTGTAATACGGTGACTAGAACTGAACAGCGTACAGTACAGTATTAGTAAAGGTTAGTTAATCTCCGGGTTAAATAAACTGGTGAGTGTAATCTTGAGGTGATTAAATATTACACTTTTTCAAGTCGCGAGTAAATCAAATATTCTCAAACTTCTCTAGAAATTGTAAAAAGTTATTTTATACAATTAATGACGAGAGTTTTGGCCAAGTGTACCCAGAGGTGATGAAAACTCCTGTCTGCAAGTGTTTTAAGTAATGTTGGTGTAGCTACTGTAGTGTTAAGTGTGTAGCTACTGTAGTGTTAAGTGTGTAGCTACTGTAGTGTTAAGTGTGTAGCTACTGTAGTGTGTTGGTGGGTGATGACACAGGGATAGGTATTGCCCATTGGTGGTGTGTGTGTGTGTTGGAGTGTGTTGGGTGTGGTGGAGTGTATTGGGGTGTGTTGGAGTGTGGTGGAGTGTGTTGGGTGTGGTGGAGTGTGGTGGGGTGTGGTGGAGTGTGTTGGAGTGTGGTGGAGTGTGTGGTTATCAAAAGATGTCCCACACAATGAACATTTATGGTACAATCGTTCACTAAATCAGTACAAACTATTGTTCTCTGTGTCATCATAACTAACTCCACTACTGTATTTTGGTTACTGTATTAACACATGATACAAAATACTGTAACACTGTACAGGATACAAATGTGCTGTATATTTCAGACTGCAGGCTATGGTTTGAAATGTACATCGGTTTTGTAATCTTGTATTTTATTTTCTACAGTAGGATACAGTATGATGTATCAGTGTTGAGGGATACAGAAGGAATTTAATACTGTAGTTAGATTTAAGTTGAAATTACTGTTTTTACTGTACCCATTGACAAAGGTTTGTAAATTGGATGTTTTCTTAATTTGAAACAAACGAATGTGTCTTAAAACTTGGCTGAATTAAACCTACAATACAAAGGTGGATGCTTAAAGGTTCATACAATACAGTAGTGTTGTACAGTATTTGTAGTCTTTTGAGATACAGTACTGTATTAAACTGTATTATAATGGCCTATACAATACAAAGGTGGATTCTCAAAGGTACGTATTTGTGTAAAGTTTTTCATCATTAGAAATATTGATATATTTACCGACCCTTTTAACCTACGACACAAAGATGGTCTCTCGGTACTGTACGCGTTTTATCCATGTTTTTCCCCAGTGTGGACGCGATATACACGTGATTACTTCATAGCTCTCAAGGTTAATTATCAAAAGGTTTTACATATAACTTTTTTTATTTATATATATTATTTTTTTGTTCATTAATTTGAGACATGAGGAAGTTTGTGTGTTGCTCATTAGTCAAAGATAAGACTAAAAAAACTCCCCAACTTGACTTTATATTTTTGGGAAAAGTGTAAAATATTTCCTGACAACTATTGGGGGGGGGGGGGGGTTACATTCGTCCAGACATTCTTAAATATATTTTTTTAAAGTGAAGTTTGAGTTATCCTCTGTGTGTAGTTATATGTAATTATAAACTAATGTATTTGGGGAAAGTTTTAACATAAACAGAGTGTTCAGAGGTACAGCTTAGTCCAGCGATTTGATTGGCTAGTGTTTGGAGGTACAGCTCAGTCCAGCGATTTGATTGGCTAGTGTTTGGAGGTACAGCTCAGTCCAGTGATTTGATTGGCTAGTGTTTGGAGGTACAGCTCAGTCCAGCGATTTGATTGGCTAGTGTTTGGAGGTACAGCTGAGTCCAGCGATTTCATTGGCTAGTGTTCGGAGGTACAGCTGAGTCCAGCGATTTGATTGGCTAGTGTTCGGAGGTACAGCTGAGTCCAGCGATTTGATTGGCTAGTGTTCGGAGGTACAGCTCATAATCCATTGATCTGATTGGCTGATAATTGTGGTTGAAATGTTATCTTGTGGTTTATGATAAAAGACATTTATTGTGTCTGTCTGTTGACCTTAATGATGTACCTTTATAAACATTGTGTGATGCACAGCACAGTTCTCTTAATATACCATAAAATGTGTGGTACTCAGGGGGTGCTCTCGTATACACCATTAAACGTACTCTTGTCATGGTAGGGGCATACAGTCTCTACTCTTTAAGTTACAACTGAGACATTTTATTGGGTTGTAACAAATTTTTATGTCCCTATATTTAGTGTAACATATTTTTGTACCAATTTTCTCTTATACAGCTCCTCCCCGACTTACGACCTACTTGACTTACGTCCACCCACACTTACGACCCGCCTCAGTCGTACCAGCCATTTGAAAGTGAATTACAGATGAAAATTTTGTCTACTGACATTGGGACTCGAAAATACGTAATTTAACCAAATTTTGGTATGAATGAGGCTGGTCGTAAGTGTGGGTGAACATAAGTCGGGGAGGAGCTGTACATGAAGGGAATACTATATATTACTTTGTACATGAGATAGATGGGTGAGTCAGGGAGGGTGGGAGGGGGTAACTCAATGGAGGTGGTGTCAACAGGGAGTATACATTACAGTATAGGTACGGCACTTCTCCATTTACACGACTTCTCCATTTACACGAGGGTCACGTTCTTGAAGAGGTCGTGTAAATTGAATTTCGTGCAAAAAAAGAACTGAGTGAGAGGCATCTGAGGCAAGACGGAAGTGTGCGTCAGCCCCGTTTACACAACCCGCTTGTTTATACACACTTACAACTCATTGTACAACTTATGCGTGTTATTGTGAACAAAACGTGTCAATTAAATATTTTTAGGGATTTTGGACCTCGTGTTAATTCAAAAACGGGCAAAACGAAAGGTACGTGTGAATGGCAACCTGTGTTATAATTTGTGTTTTATTTACTGTTTGGCAATAGAGTATTTTATTGTTAAGTTATATTTTATTATTGCTCACCCTTCCTGCTGCTGTAAATATTGTTCAATAAAACTATGGATACAGGAAGAAAAACACCACACACAAAAACTGTGCTAAATACTTCCTGTTGAAATGGAGGGTGTGTCTTATATGGCCCTGTGTCTTATATGGCCCTGTTTTATATGGCCCTGTGTCTTATATGGCCCTGTGTCTTATATGGCCCTGTGTCTTATATGGCCCTGTTTTATATGGCCCTGTTTTATATGGCCCTGTGTCTTATATGGCCCTGTGTCTTATATGGCCCTGTGTCTTATATGGCCCTGTGTCTTATATGGCCCTGTGTCTTATATGGCCCTGTGTCTTATATGGCCCTGTGTCTTATATGGCCCTGTGTCTTATATGGCCCTGTTTTATATGGCCCTGTGTCTTATATGGCCCTGTGTCTTATATGCCCCTGTGTCTTATATGGCCCTGTGTCTTATATGCCCCTGTGTCTTATATGGCCCTGTGTCTTATATGGCAGAGTTTAATATGCCGTTAAATACGGTACAGTGTTGTTGTTAAGTAATGGTAGTGTGTTTTAGGTGAGGTATAGTATGTTAAGTATGGTAATTATTGACTTCTTGGCATAACAAACATATTTAACATAAACAATAAATGACTAATTAATAAACAACGTCTCTGAATGGGGAGACAAACACTTGGTTAAATACAATAGTTATAAAACTCAGTAATTACCATTTACTCTTTTTAAATCAGATGATCTCCCACCAATCACATTTCAGGACACAATCATTCTGCCAAGTTTTAAAATAGATATGTTAGGCCTCACCATTTCCTCTGATATGTCATGGAAGCCACACATCCTTAACAAAGCTAAAGCTGCCTCCTGAGAGCTGGGAATGCTGTACAGATGCCATAGCTACTTCACCCCTGAACAGTTGCCTCAAGTATATGAAGGATTCATTGGTCCTAACTTGGAGTACTGCTCTCATATCTGGGGTGGCTCTTCTTCTGTCCAACTATTGATAATCTCTCTCCTCTTCACCACAATGTTGCTTCACTCTCTCTTTTACAGGTACTTTAACGGGCAATGTTCAGTGGTTTTGGCATCCTGTGTACCGCCGGCAAGGCCGTGGGCTCATAACACACGACTTGCCCGCGGTGCCCACCGTTTCTCTGTGGATGTCTGTCACACTATAATAACCCGTTACAGTACATCCTTCTTTACTCACACAGCCAAACTGTGTCTGTGTGGATGTGGGTCACACTATAATAGCCCGTTATAGTACATCCTTCTTTACTCACACAGCCAAACTGTGTCTGTGTGGATGTGGGTCACACTATAATAACCCATTATAGTACCTCCTTCTTTACTCACACAGCCAAACTGTGTCTGTGTTGATGCGGGTCACACTATAATAGCCCATTATAGTACCTCCTTCTTTACTCACACAGCCAAACTGTGTCTGTGTGGATGTGGGGTCACATTATAATAGCCCGTTATAGTACCTCCTTCTTTCCTCACACTGTTGAATGCTCTGCCTTCTTCTGTGTTTCCATACTCATACAATCTGTCTCACTTCAAAAAGCTGGTTTTCCATCATCTTCGCAGTGCAGATTAATATAACCTTGTGGGTCGATGACCTGTTCCCGGGTGGGCTATTACCCGTAAAAATTTTTATAATAATAATACAGTACTGTATATATAAACTAACAAACGAACAGTGAACAAATAAAATAATTTGTTTGTATTTATTATGAGCAATAATTTAAAATTATAACATCAGAAACATATTAAATAAATCACTAAATTACAGTAGAAGTCCAAAAATCCGGACTGCTTGGGGATTGGGTCGGTCCGGATTTTCGGATTTTCCGGATTCTCAGGCAGTACTTTTAAAATTCAAATTTGAGGAGGAATAAAGAAGAGATGAACAGATACATTTTGATAGTTTATTCATTAGCAAATATAGTATGCTTCATTTATCAAAACGAGCAGTTTTAATGAAAAAGCTGTGAATTCTAGAATTTTATTCTTTGCCTTTTTTATATCATAAATTGTAGACTTTCCAATGTTGTATGTTTCCATTAGAACAGTATTGCTCACACCACGTTCTAGTTTCTTAATTATTTCAAGTTTGTCACTCAGTTTCAACGTGTTCTTCTTTCTCTTCACACAACCAAGTTTATCTACTTTAGGAGCCATTATTATGGGCTTGAACAGTACTCTGTAAATGGAAAGAGTAGGACTCAAAATTACATACATTGTCACAGTTTGATTGCTTGTTTTAAAGTGGCGACTGCGTGGTTGCTTGTTGTCGCTGTGCATGCATGCGCACGTACACACAAAAGCCAGCTCAATTCTTTAAAAAAGAAAAAAGAAAAGAGTTTTCGAAAAGTCCGGATTCTCGGGTGGTCCGGATATTTGGCATCCGGATTTTTGGACTTTTACTGTAAATCTATTTGATCGTATGGTAAATTCTGCCAACGTTGGTATTTAATGGTGATTAAATTCTGTATCTTGTTTGTTTGTACTTTATCTTGTGGCCGTATGGTCGACACACACTTATACACACTGTTGGCTGTATGGTCGACACACTTATACACACTGTTGGCTGTATGATTGACACACTTATGCATACTGTTTACATGAATCTCAGATCTTGGTTTGTGAAAAATGTCTACAATACTCTTACAGTATTTATCTTGACCCAGCACTGACTTGTGACACATCCAATTAGCCGACAGGATCTTGACAAAACTAATAGAATCTTGACGCAGAATTTGATGGGAGACGCGTGAGAGAAGAAGCATAATGGATTCTTGAGAGAAGTAAGAGAATGTTGATAGACTTGGACCCCCAGATGACTTGTGTCGAGAGAGTTAAGTTGGGTACACTGAACTAGCCGGGTTGTTTGTCTCTCCGCAGGACCCGATACCTTCCTTGATTCACTTGGTGGAGGGACCTGCCGGAGATAATCAACCCATAGCCTATACCGGGGCGCCCGCCGTCGACCTCCAGTATGACGGGCAGAGATCGCAGAGCTCGGGGGAACGTCAATACGAGTGCATGTTCTGCGGACGGTTGTTTAACCACCGGGGAACGCTGACTAGACACGTTATGATCCATACCGGGGAGAAACCTTTTTTATGTCAATATTGTAACTTTAAAACATCTCGTAAGAGTACACTCAACTACCACATGCACTCTCTTCATGCTTCTCTTCTTAAATAAATAAATGTGTGTTATGGACCTGTTAGTGTTTTAATTACCAATAGAGTACAGTATAGTACAGTACAATACAGTACAGTGCAGTTCAGTACAGTTCAGTTCAGTTCAGTTCAGTACAGTACAGTACAGTACAGTACAATACAGTACAGTAAGTTCCCATTTAATAGAAGAGTTAGGTTTCACTAAATGCCTTTGATGGATTATAACACTGTGCCACAAAACAAACTTTGTCTGTTACTAAGGTAAACTTAGGTGTTCTTGAGTAAATCTGGGCCGCTGATTTCAAACCCCAAGTCAGAATTCATCCACCATGTTGGGTTTCCAAGTTATCTATGTACAGTATTAATGATACCTGCCATACTATATTAGACACTTAATGATTGTATATTGCCACAGCTAACAACAGTGCTTAGTAATTACCTTCACATCATATTTAGATAAACAATGGTTGATTTCCACGTTTATTATGTATAGTTCTGTATACAACATAAACAACTTACAGAAAAGACCTTAATAAAAACAGTGCAATGTTCTAAACTAATTTAAATATATTCAGGTTAAGGAATGCTGGGAAGTGTGTGTGTGTTAAGGAATGCTGGGAAGTGTGTGAGACTCATGTTTGTGTGTGATAATGGTCTCCCGTTGGGGTTGAACCAGCAGTAATCACCCATCATGTTTGGGGTTGAACCAGCAGTAATCACCCATCACCGTCATGTCTTGGTAAAATCTTTCACCGTCCTCGCCGTTCACCTCACCCAGATTAGGTGGAAAGAAACTAATATGAGAATACAATAAGTGCACTTTGTCCTACAGCAGATGGGTCTTTACTCCACTAACTCAACACACTGTTTAGCCCTATGGTCCCCAAGTCGTGCACAACCGACACAGATGCTTCCCGTACCGCAGACTAGAGTGGGTTCGGTTTATTTTGGAACTCGCGATCACACGTCGGTTCTGGGACCCGACAAAATGCCCGCTTTGAGTTTAGCGTCAGTGTGCCAAACTTCTCTCTGAGTTACTAGTAGCAATTACCTTCATGATCCATTGCCTTTACAAAGTTATTCATAAGGCCAAGTTTGATGTGAAGCGGTAGACCTTGTGAGGGTCTACCAATGGCTTGTACCTGTGTCTCAGGCCAGTCTCTTACAACATGATGATTGCTGTTCCATAGACACCAGAAGCACAGGTGTTTTGTGTACCTCAGTCCTAGGAGGAGAAAAATCACCTTTAGATCCCCACAAATGTTCCGCTTATGAGTCGAGTAATTAATAACTTTCGGAAGGATTTCCATTGACTCGTGCGTCTCCCGACACCACGAGCTACGGGACCGCTGTTTTTTGTTGCCTCTGTGTAACAACAAGGCTCTGAGGCTCACTTAGCTGGAGTCTATGAAGAGTCTCCATTCATCAGACACATTCATGCATCACTACAGAAACAAACATCATTTTCTAGCTTTATAAAAGGCAGCTAAGTTTGTGGTGATCACGTAAGAGGGAAACTTGGCTATAATATTTATAAATCGTCTGCGGCAAAGATAAAAACGGAGAATCCTTCGACATATTATTTTGGTTTATTTTTGTCGTGTCGTTTCGTCGAGGAATTCTCGATTTTGTAGTTTGTTGAAGAAAATGATATTCCTCTCTTGACCAAATATTGCATGAGTGACAGACTTAATTTGGCTTAATCTTGAAAGCTTGATAATGAAGATTGTGTTCAGAAAGATCATTCAGCTTGATCTTAAAAGCTTGAAGCATTTGATTAAGTTTTTATCAGTTTAAATTCACACAAAATAAACTTAAAGAAACAATATGTAAAAAATTTAGAAATTTTTTGTATAATGAAGAAAAGTTGAATGAATTGAAGGTGAAAAAAACTTTTGTTTGACTGTATTGACCAATATAAACGAGCCAATTTGTGTAGAATGAATGACTCAGAAGCCAAGTACTGTACTGTAGTATGTAGATTACAATGAAGAAGGAATCAATAATACTATATTAAAAAGCTCAAACAGTACAGCACTGCATAAAACAACTCTCTTTATTATAGTAAAGAAATCACATCTTGTAGAATAAAACACTAATTTAATGTAGTAGAATAATTAAGAAATATATGTTTTTTGTTGAACAAGTCAATACAAGTTTAGGTTAATTTGTATACAGTACAGTACAACCACAGGTGGTGTACAGTACAACCACAGGTGGTGTACAGTACAACCACAGTTGGTGTACAGTACAACCACAGGTGGTGTACAGTACTGTACTATTACCTAGTAACTTGTTTATATCATCCTTAAGGTGTGGCAACACTGAGGGTCATTATGAGAGGTTTAATACCTTATCTGACAACAGTGCTGTATGTCTGTATGTATGCTTTGTGAGGAATTAACACCTGAGTGTGTTTATTGACCTGTAGTTGCCAACATTACTGTCAGTGTTGGAAGGAGTTAACTGCCCATCAGCGGCGTGCTCGTGTGGTCGGCATTAGACCGTTAAGCGGGTGGCGACGCGTAGTAACTGTTTCCCCCTTGTGTTTTAGGGTGTGGCGTTGACCGAGGGACCGGTCATACGGGACGAACAGGGGCGCCTGTGCTACCGCTGCGTCTACTGTCCTCGCATAGACTCCGACAAGAGCAAGTGGCGGCGTCATCTACGAACACACACGGGGGAAAAACCTTACCAGTGTACTAAGTGTCCTTACCGAGCCACCACCAAACACGCCGTCGTCCGCCACGACAAGTTCAGACATTCTGTGGAGGGCGTCGCACTCTAGTGAATACATCCTAGCTTATGAGGGCGTCGCACCCTTCCCTACCACGCACTCTATACTGGGTGAATACAAGGATTATCCTAACTTAAGAGGGCGTCGCACTCTATGCCCACGCACCCCTCCTTACCACGCACTTCACACCACAATACAAATGGTTATGCCAACTTAACATTTATTATGTGACAAAAGCTAACATGCAGGACAAGATCTGCAAGTAAAGATTTATTAACGGCAAATTTTGTCCCTGATATCGATTGTTTAGTTTTATGGATGTAAGGTCAAGCGAGGTCGTTGTATAGTTGCCTCGTTAACTACATCTGATGCCCTTGGGCCGATGTCAGAAATACAGTTTTATTTATTCACTAATGTAGCAACTTTGTACAATGTGCAGGTTAGGTTAGAGTTAGATTAGTGTTAGGTTAGATGAGGTTTGGATAGGTTAAGTCAGGATAGGTCAGGTTAGGATAGGTCAGGATAGGTCAGGTTAGGTTAGGTAAGCTTTTATGTACAATAAACCAGCCAATTGCTTCTCTGTTGATTTTTTGGGGATAAATGTTAACAATTGGGATGATCATTGGTTAATATCGTGGTGTGTTATTATTTATTGTATTGATAAGTGAGATTGTCTGCAGTGTCAGATGAATAAAACCGTTAGGTGGATGAATTCATGGTGAAAAGCTTTGTCAGATGAATATAGTTGTATGCTGAATAACCCTTTGGGGTGAAGAGAACTTATGATGGATAAATTTGTGCAGTGAATAACTTAGGAGGTGGATAGAGCCGTACGATGGATAGATTGGCACGGTGAATAACTTAGGAGGTGGATAGAGCCGTACGATGGATAGATTGGCACGGTTAATAGCTTACGAGGTGGATAGAGCCGTACGATGGATAGATTGGCACGGTGATTAACTTAGGAGGTGGATAGATTGGCACGGTGAATAACTTAGGAGGTGGATAGATTGGCACGGTGAATAACTTAGGAGGTGGATAGATTGGCACGGTGAATAACTTAGGAGGTGGATAGATTGGCACGGTGAATAACTTAGGAGGTGGATAGATTGGCACGGTGAATAACTTAGGAGGTGGATAGATTGGCATGGTGAATAACTTAGGAGGTGGATAGATTGGCACGGTGAATAACTTAGGAGGTGGATAGATTGGCACGGTGAATAACTTAGGAGGTGGATAGATTGGCACGGTGAATAACTTAGTGAGAGACCTGGTTGAATGAGGCACTCTGGTGGAAAATGATATCAGTGATTTGTGTTGTTGTGTTAAGCATTATCAAAAAATTAATGTGTTTATTTCTTTTCTGTTTTCTCTCCTATTCCTTCCTCCCTCCCTACCTCCCTCCTCCAGTCTTTCTTTCATGGCATCAAGATAAAATATATCTCTTTCTCTCACATCATTTTGGTATCTGGTGGACATCAATCTGGCAACCTGTGGTGTAATGGTCAGCATGCTCGCCTCACAACCATGTGGTCCAAGGTTCGATCCTCGGGCAGGGTGAAACTATGGGCAAGTTTCTTTACGCCATTTGCCTCTGTCTACCCAGCAGTAATTGGGGACCTGGATGTTCTGGGGTAATGGTTAGCCAGTGCAGTTGGTGAGTTGTCCGGTCTTCTCGGACTATTCCTTGACACTGGGTCATGCAGCTCATTAACTTAGGGTGTGGTTGTTGTGTTGGCGACAGCTTCTACACCTTAAACACTGGGTCATGCAGCTCGTTAGTTAACTTGGGGTGTGGTTGTTGTGTTGGCGACAGCTTCTACACCTTAAACAAATTCACGCCAAGGTGGCCCTTGTGTCGGCCATCCTTTTTACACGAGGGGCAACCATTATATCTGTCACATTAATCTGGTATCTGTCACATTAATCTGGTATCTGCCTCACATTAATCTGGTATCTGCCTCACATTAATCTGGTATCTGCCTCATATTAATCTGACACTGCTATCTGCTAGACTTTAATCTCAATATAGTTTTTATTTTGTAAGGTGAAGTGAATTAAATTTTTTTCATGTAGTATTTTAAGTCATTGTGTGGTATTTTGAGGCTGTCGTTATGACGAATGTTATTGTACCTTGACGCACTTTTAACCAACTCTAGGGGTGTTTGTGTGGGATGATGATGCACTTTTAGCCAACTCTAGGGTGTGCGTGCGTGCGTGCGTGCGTGTGTGTGTGTGTGTGTGTGTGTGTGTGTGTGTGTGTGTGTGTGTGTGTGTGTGACGCGCTTTTGCTCAATCAGATCAAATAACTGAGAGACGTGTTTTGTGAGTTTGGTCTTGACGGTAAGCTAGGATTGACGCTTCCAGTCACAAGACAACCAACCCATCGATGAATTAGCGAACATTAATCGATATTGATGAGTATATCGCAGAAGAATGATGTTACAAATGCTATGAAATTCACAAACTTTGTTGCAGAAGAAAACAGTTAAAAAGACAGTGAAATTAATTACTTACGTTGCAGAGAAATAAAAGACATATGCAATTGATGTTGATAAGTTCAGGTGAAATAAACTGTGGTGGTTAATCTTCAGGTGGTGGTTATGTAAGGAGTTTACATTTATGGTGGAAATAACGTTCGTATTTTGGATGTTTACGCTTTACTGTAGAGTCAAAGTAAGGTTATTTATTATGTCACTCTTTATCCAGGTGGGGATGTAGATGTTAGTTGATTTGTTGGTTGTGTTCCGGGGTAATGATTAGCCAGTGCAGTTGGTGAGTTGTCCGGTCATCCTGTGCTATTCCTTTATGCTGGGTCATGCAGCTCGTTAACTTAGGGTGTGGTTGTTGTGTTGGCGACAGCTTCTACACCTTAAACACTGGGTCATGCAGCTCGTTAACTTAGGGTGTGGTTGTTGTGTTGGCGACAGCTTCTACACCTTAAACACTGGGTCATGCAGCTCGTTAACTTAGGGTGTGGTTGTTGTGTTGGCGACAGCTTCTACACCTTAAACACTGGGTCATGCAGCTCGTTAACTTAAGGTGTGGTTGTTGTGTTGGCGACAGCTTCTACACCTTAAACACTGGGTCATGCAGCTCGTTAACTTATGGTGTGGTTGTTGTGTTGGCGACAGCTTCTACACCTTAAACACTGGGTCATGCAGCTCGTTAACTTAGGGTGTGGTTGTTGTGTTGGCGACAGCTTCTACACCTTAAACACTGGGTCATGCAGCTCGTTAACTTAAGGTGTGGTTGTTGTGTTGGCGACAGCTTCTACACCTTAAACACTGGGTCATGCAGCTCGTTAACTTAGGGTGTGGTTGTTGTGTTGGCGACAGCTTCTACACCTTAAACACTGGGTCATGCAGCTCGTTAACTTAGGGTGTGGTTGTTGTGTTGGCGACAGCTTCTACACCTTAAACACTGGGTCATGCAGCTCGTTAACTTAAGGTGTGGTTGTTGTGTTGGCGACAGCTTCTACACCTAAAACACCGGGTCATGCAGCTCATTAACTTAGGGTGTGGTTGTTGTGTTGGCGACAGCTTCTACACCTTGTAAACTCAGGGTGTGGTCGGCAACAGAGTTAACATAGGGCCGGCCATCATTGAACACAAGGGGAACCGTTATTATTATTATTATTACTTACACGAGAAAAAACATTAAATTCAAACAGGTTTTTGAGTTTCTGGAATCGTCATGTTGTTGAACTGAACGACTTAGAGCGATTAGTATTTTAATAACTAAAATAAGAATGACTTAACTAGTGGTTGTCTGACCGATGGTGTTTAAGAGCTTTAACACTTGAATAAACGATAGTTAATGGGTACAATAAGACTCTCTTAACTACTGGTTGTCTGAACGATAATGAACGATAGTACTGTATTGTAATTCATGAGTACAATAAAGCCTTCAAGTGAACGGTAGTAATATGAGCTCTCTTAAGAGTATAAGGTAACCTGTGAGGACTCTGACACGATTTGTTCCATTTATAGGCTGGCGCGGTGGATCAAGGGGGCGTCTACCGTTGTCCGTACTGTCCCAGGGTCGACCAGTATGAGAGCAAGTGGCTGCGACACCTGCGTATACACACGGGGGAGAAGCCTTACTTTTGTTCACTCTGTGACTTCCGAGCGAGCACCAAACATTCGGTCGTTAGGCACACAAAAATGAAACACCAGTTATGGACCAACCAGCGACAACCACAGTGAATTATTGAACAGTGACGTAAATTATTAAACTGAATTATTGGCATAGTGAGGTAGATTATTAAAGTGACGTAAATTATTAAACAGTGAATTATTGAACACCTGAACTAGACCGCAGTGAACAGAATTATATTGTTATCATTAAGTAGATTATGAAACAATAATTTATAGACAAGATGAAGAAAACTGTCATTGTTAAAACGCTCTCAGTTGTTTTAATTTGTGATGAATTGACACTTGAAAAATTTACCCCAGTTTATTTTACCTGATGATTAAAGAACCTAAGCTAAGCTAGCCTAACCTGACCTAACCTGACCCAACCTAACCTAACCTAACCCAACCTAACCCAACCCCAGGTATCATTAGGGTGTTTATTCTTCAGGCAACACAAGGTTAATGTGACGTTTAAGTATCATAAGGTAGAGTGAGTATTTCCTAGTTACTTGTTAGATGGTTACGTTTGTGTGGTAGTTCGTGGAGTGACGTTTGGGCTCTCTTAGTGACCTGACCTGTTGTTGACCTGACCTGCCCCTAACCTTATGGTACCTTATCCACAACCTAATCTGACATTATTTAACCGTACGTTACTTGGTTTAACCTTCCCTTAACTACCCCGGCCCCTTTCACCACCCAAGCCAACCTGAATCAAAAGAAAGCCAATCCGCGGCATAATGTGTGTGTGCGTGCGTGCGTGTCCTAAGTAGTGACATAAGTTCAATAACCTGGCAAGTCTATTTTAAGTAACATTTGAGACACTTTGATTTAGTTGAGGTAAACTTATCCTTTATTCAAGGTCAATTATTATTATAAAGGTTTAAAGAATGAATGAGGTATTATTATCATACATTATCATACTCATTAGGCAGAGGTTCAGATGTGTAGTACCTGAGAAATAAAATTATACCATCGCTGGAGGTGGAACTAGTTAGAAATATCCCAGAAATTGTTGAAACTCTTAGATATAGTTGGAAATATCACAGAAATAGTTGAAAATATCGCAAAAATTTTTCAAAATATTCCAGAAATTATTGAAACTCTCAGATATAGTTGGAAATATCACAGAAATTGTTGAAAATATCACAGAAATTGTTGAAACTCTTATATATAGTTGGAAATGTCACAGAAATAGTTGGAAATATTGCAGAAATTGTTGAAAATATTGCAGAAATAACTAATTTGTTGTTTTGCCATGGTGTGTATGTGTGTGTGTTTGTGTGTAAAGTGTGTGTGTGTGTGTGTGTGTGTGGGTGTGTAAAGTGTATGTGTTTGTGTGTGTACATGAGAGAGACTTGGTGTTATAGTAATAGAGCGTCGTCGTGGAACATCTCCGAGCCGACCCAGTACAGTACAGTACAGTTAGTCCCATCTTATATACAACACATACAGTATTTTATTGACTTTGTACAATAGTAAAGTTTTTTGTGAAGGATTGAGTGAAGAGAAAAGGTTGTAGCTGTTGCTTTAGGCCCCAGACCACACATGGGTCGGGCATCACCTAGCCAAACCTCTATTATATGGAGCCCGTTATATCCAGGGTTTCTTATATGTGTGTGAAACCTCCATCTAATAAACTGTATGGAGTTGAATGTCCATTATATCAAGGGTCCGTTAGATGTAAAACCTCCATCTAATGAACTGTATGGAGATGAATGTCCATTATATCAAGGGTCCGTTAGATGTAAAACCTCCATCTAATGAACTGTATGGAGTTGAATGACCATTATATCAAGGGTCCGTTAGATGTAAAACCTCCATCTAATGAACTATATGGAGTTGAATGTCCATTATATCAAGGGTCCGTTAGATGTAAAACCTCCATCTAATGAACTACTGTATATGGAGATGAATGTCCATTATATCAAAGGTCCGTTAGATGTAAAACCTCCATCTAATGAACTATATGGAGATGAATGTCCATTATATCAAGGGTCCGTTAGATGTAAAACCTCCATCTAATGAACTATATGGAGATGAATGTCCATTATATCGAGGGTCTCTTAGATGTGAGACGGTGTAGGTGAAGGTTTTGCTGTACTGTATTGTAGCTCTGGTACTGAGTGTCCACCAATAATCCGACCCATTTTAGAGTTTAATAACGTTATTGTATACAACGTGTGAGTCTTTACCGAGCTGACAATAATAAATCACAGCATTGTTCTTTTAAGTTATATTACACCCAGAATGATATGTTCTTAAAGTTATTGAAGTTGTTCTTTTAAGTTATATTACACCCAGGATGATATGTTTTTAAAGTTATTGAAGTTGTTCTTTTAAGTTATAATTAAACTGTTGCTGGTAATAAGCTGTACAATGGGTCGGGTCACACAGGGACGCGCTGTGCTCCTCTTTGCATGTTTTTAAGCACGGAAAAAGGTCTCAGTTGGTCAGACAAACCAAAACATATTTTATGTATTGCCTTATCATATAATTTTGTATAAATAATTTAGAAATAAACTGATTTCTTTTCTTTATTAATTCCTTCGTATTGTGGTGTTTGGCAACTGTTTATGGCCTTCACTACAGGGACGACACTTTTAATATTAACAACAGATGATTTTATTCAGCTCAGAGGTGACCCCATACACCAGGTGTTAGTAGACTATCACCACTAACACCTTCACTACAGGGACGACACTTTTAATATTAACAACAGATGATTTTATTCAGCTCAGAGGTGACCCCCATACAGCAGGTGTTAGTAGACTATCACCACTAACACCTTCACTACAGGGACGACACTTTTAATATTAACAACAGATGATTTTATTCAGCTCAGAGTTGACCCCATACACCAGGTGTTAACCAAGACGTTCTGTGTGTGAACAAACAACTCGCCAGAAAAGGTCATATAATGCCACAACGGATCTTTTCAGAATATGGCAAAAACCGATCTTGGCAAGATTGTTATTCTTAGGAAACCTTCTCACTAACTTAGTAATGCCAATGTACTTGTTGGACATGACAATATACTGTATGTACATTATTAAAAATACAGTACAGTATAGTCTGCATTTACGCGGTCAATTGAACCCGTGGATGTCCGCGTAGAACGAGAAACGCGTAAACAAAATAACAGAACATATGGGATTAATTGAAATAGAGACTGGGCTGACCCCCAAACTCCACATTTTCCGACAATACGTACCTTGTAGTAAAAATAACATTATAATTTTATGATGGTATTAATACACACATAATATCTAAATAAAATACTACAAATCTAAAGGTGTTTAACACTTACGTTCGTAGAAGAGATGGGTCAGCACACATGGATGGCGGCTGGTTCCGAGGCAGAGGGCAGATTAGTTGCCCTCCGGTGATTCACTTTCACTACTCGCAGAGGTTTGCAGGGACTCCCTGACAAACCCCTCAAAGTCCATATCCTGACTGTCACTATCACTGACTTGGACTGGCTGTGGTTGTGGTGGGTTGCGGGCGAAGAAGTCCGTAATACTGTGTTGACGACTCGCATTGATGTTGTCATGATAGATCTGGACATACAGCTCTATAATTTTCGACAGAAGGTTATTAAACACTTTATACATTTCTTGACGGTGTGTCTGTCAAGGATGAGCTTAATATTCTCCCCCAACTCGATGATTTCCTTCACATAATCATGGCTTGGTCCAGGTAATTCAAGGTTTTTCTGGGGTGGTGGGGGTCCAGCGGAAGCCGTTGTGAGGGGAATAGCGGGCACAAGAGAGAACTGTATACGCGGGCTGAGAACAATGAGACTGGCCCGGCTAGGTCAGCGACTTCTGGTGGCAGGGCACGTCATGTTACATTAGACCAATCACAGCTAGCGGCAGAGGGAATGCGTGGGTGGTAAGGATGCTTGGCCCAATCACAGTTTGATATGTCTTATGATGTCAGCGATAACGTAAGTGACCTAATTTGCACCCTGCCTGCGCCGCTTCCCTCATAAATGATGCAATGACCAGTGCAATTCAAAATTTTCATTCTGGCAAAGTGCCACGTAAATGACCAAACGCGTAAACAAAATCCGCGTGAATGCAGACTATACTGTACAGTGCATTGTAACAGCTTCAAGGCTTAAATACTTTATTTGCTGTATTAATGGACAATACATAATACAGTCCTACACACACACACTGCTACATGCTATACCTCAATACATTTCTATACATAATGATACATATGTGTTTCTCATTACACATACAGTACAGTAAAGTGAAATCATAAGACAAAAATTAAAATGAGCTGAAATAAGAATCGGATCTACTGAGACAAATAATAATAACAATAAAACACGTTTATATAAATAAGAGAAATTATTGATAGATACATAAAGACAGATACATAGTTAGTTAGTCAGTCAAAGTTCCAGATTAAAATGATTAAACTTGTACAATTACGCAGAAAACTTTTAATCCCTGATAATGGAACTTTACATTGTGTAGTACTGTAGCACGTGTCTATACAGCTCCTCCCTGACCTGCCCGACTTACTGCCTGCTCGACTTATGACTTGCTCGACTTACAACCTGCTCGACTTACGACCACCCGGACATACAACCGCCTCGTTCTTACCAAATTCTGTCAAATTACGTATTTCCGAGCCCCAACGTCAGTGATTGCGCTGTGTACTGACAAAATGTTCGTTTGTAATTCCCTTTAAAATGGCTGGCAAGCTTAAAAGTGCGAGCTTTGTGATGCTGAGAAAAAAAAGAGACACCCATTTTAGATTTTTTATGTATTATTTAAGCATTTTAGACTTACGACCTGGATTTGGGTCCCCAACCCCATCGTAAGTCGGGGAGGAGCTGTATATAGGAAATTTAAATGGAAAAGTTATCATAATTTGGGGAACTTTTCACATATGGAGAACTTTCAGTCAAACTTTATACAGTTTTTAAGGTGATTTAGAATGAAACTTTTTTTTTAGGTACTTTTTATAATCTGGGGAAGTTGTTATAATCTGGGGAAGCTGTTATAATCTGGGGAAGTTGTTATAATCTGGGGAAGTTGTTATAATCTGGGGAAGTTGTTATAATCTGGGGAAGTTGTTATAATCTGGGGAAGCTGTTATAATCTGGGGAAGTTGTTATAATCTGGGGAAGTTGTTATAATCTGGGGAAGTTGTTATAATCTGGGGTAGTTGTTATAATCTGGGGTAGTTGTTATAATCTGGGGAAGTTGCTGTAATCTGGGGAAGTTGTTATAATCTGGGGAAGTTGCTCTAATCTGGGGAAGTTGTTATAATCTGGGGAAGTTGCTCTAATCTGGGGAAGTTGTTATAATCTGGGGAAGTTGTTATAATCTGGGGAAGTTGCTCTAATCTGGGGAAGTTGTTATAATCTGGGGAAGTTGTTATAATCTGGGGAAGTTGTTATAATCTGGGGAAGTTGCTCTAATCTGGGGAAGTTGCTCTAATCTGGGGAAGTTGTTATAATCTGGGGAAGTTGCTCTAATCTGGGGAAGTTGTTATAATCTGGGGAAGTTGTTATAATCTGGGGAAGTTGCTCTAATCTGGGGAAGTTGTTATAATCTGGGGAAGTTGTTATAATCTGGGGAAGTTGTTATAATCTGGGGAAGTTGCTCTAATCTGGGGAAGTTGCTCTAATCTGGGGAAGTTGTTATAATCTGGGGAAGTTGTTATAATCTGGGGAAGTTGCTCTAATCTGGGGAAGTTGTTATAATCTGGGGAACTTTAATAAGGTTTGAATGGCAGTTGATAAAGTTATTAGGGGACGCTTATATCGTAAGTTGAAGCAGCGGACAATATCTGACAGTTTGCTATTCTCATTCTAGGGATCAAACGGAGGGATGATGTACCCCAGGGAGGCGATCGCTCACCACCACTGTCCGTATTGTCCGCAAACCTTCATGTTTCAGTCCATCCTTAAACGTCACCTGCGTACACACACGGGGGAGAAGCCTTACGAGTGCCCCAGCTGCGACTACCGATCCGCGTATAAATACCACGTGGCCAGGCATATGAAACTCCATAACCCCGTCTCGCTTCCTCCATTCCCTCCCCAGTCTGACGGGGAAGGTAACGCAGGAGGCGGAGTCTTGATACTCCCTCCGGTACATTCGGAGGGAGCGCTGAGTCTCCCTCCGTCGGCCTCTCAGAGCATTATACAGATTGCTATGATGACTTCTGACCAAGGCGGTGCTGATATGTCCTTATTACCCCAACCTGAATGAGAGTATTGGGGGGGGGTATTTATGTTAATTTTTTTGTTTAGTTGAGTATTAGTTCAGTTTAGTTGAGTTTTAGTTCAGTTTACTTTAGTTTTTGTTCAGTTTAGTTCAGTTTTTGTTCAGTTTAGACAAGTAGAGTGAATGATTTATTCAATTATACAAGAATTTCCGTCAAATAATTTTAATTAATTAAATATTGAGACAGTGAGAAACAGTACATGACCTGTCTAACAGTTCATGACCTGTCTAACAGTACATGACCTGTCTAACAGTACATGACCTGTCTAACAGTACATGACCTGTCTAACAGTACATGACCTGTCTAACAGTACATGACCTGTCTAACAGTTCATGACCTGTCTAACAGTACATGACCTGTCTAACAGTACATGAC
This sequence comes from Homarus gammarus, assembly GCA_958450375.1. Classification (NCBI taxonomy): domain Eukaryota; kingdom Metazoa; phylum Arthropoda; class Malacostraca; order Decapoda; family Nephropidae; genus Homarus; species Homarus gammarus. The sequence continues at coordinate 489,150 of CAUDMG010001527.1, forward strand.
CTGTCTAACAGTTCATGACCTGTCTAACAGTACATGACCTGTCTAACAGTTCATGACCTGTCTAACAGTACATGACCTGTCTAACAGTACATGACCTGTCTAACAGTACATGACCTGTCTAACAGTTCATGACCTGTCTAACAGTACATGACCTGTCTAACAGTACATGACCTGTCTAACAGTACATGACCTGTCTAACAGTACATGACCTGTCTAACAGTACATGACCTGTCTAACAGTACATGACCTGTCTAACAGTTCATGACCTGTCTAACAGTACATGACCTGTCTAACAGTTCATGACCTGTCTAACAGTACATGACCTGTCTAACAGTACATGACCTGTCTAACAGTACATGACCTGTCTAACAGTACATGACCTGTCTAACAGTACATGACCTGCCCAGTTGTTTCTTGAAGGTTAATGAACAATATTAATACAATACAGCAATATTTATTTTTTTTATGTTTGGTTTTAGATTTTTAAAACTATCTGTCTGTCTGTCTGTCTGTCTGCCTGCCTGCCTGCCTGCCTGTCTGTCTGTCTGTCTGTCTGTCTGTCTGTCTGTCTATGAGTCCTTAAAATGTAAATAAAACTAAAAATTGTTAATAATGTAAATATTTAAGACAAGAATAATTTTACAGTTGAGTTTTGTTAATATTTTATAGATAATACGAGTTGGTGGGGTTAGGTTAGGTAGGGTGAAGTTAGTGTTAGGTTAGTGTTAGATGAGGTTAGTGTTAGTCTTGGTAAGGTTAGGTTTGGTAGGGTGAAGTTAGTGTTAGGTTAGTGTTAGTCTTGATAGGGTTAGGTTCGGTAGGGTGAAGTTAGTGTTAGGTTAGTGTTAGATGAGGTTAGTGTTAGTCTTGGTAAGGTTAGGTTTGGTAGGGTGAAGTTAGTGTTAGGTTAGTGTTAGTCTTGATAGGGTTAGGTTAGGTAGGGTGAAGTTAGTGTTAGGTTAGTGTTAGTCTTGATAGGGTTAGGTTAGGTAGGGTGAAGTTAGTGTTAGGTTAGTGTTAGTCTTGGTAAGGTTAGGTTCGGAGGGTGAGGTTAGTGTTAGGTTAGGTTAGATGAGGTTAGTGTTAGTCTTGGTAAGGTTAGGTTATGTTATGGGATTGTTGGCCTCATATATTAATTTATTATTTTATAATATTTAGTTGTGATGAGACGGACTGAGTCTTTGAAGATAATGTTGATCATGTATGTAAATAAAGAATATTATTGGAACTTTGATCATTAATGGAACTTTTGATGTATTGTTACAACTTGATCTTTTGTTCATTTATATAAGGTAAGATAATATTGTTCTAAATTAATGTTTTAGATAATGAACATGTACAGTATAATGTGATGTATACAGCACCTCCCCGACTTACGACCACCCACCCTTACGACCCGCCTCAGTCGTACCAAAATTTGGTCAAATTACGTATTTTCGAGTCCCAAAGTCAGTACACAGACAAAATTTTCGTTTGTAATTCACTTTAAAACGGCTGGCCAGCTTAAAAGTGAGAGTTGTGGTGCTGAGGAGAAAAAGAGACACCCATTTTAGATTTTTTATGTATTATTTAAGCATTTTTGACTTAGGACCTGGATGTCGGTCCCTAACCCCGTCGTAAGTCGGGGAGCAGCTGTAATGTGATGTATATATCAGTATAATGTGACGTATATATACAGCAATATCTCTCTTGCCCAGAATCCCTCAGACCCGGAACTCTCTGATCGGCGGAATTGAAATTTCCTCGGAAAATCGTTCCCAAAGCTGTAATTTTCCGGAAAATTTTGGCTATGGGAACAATTTTCCGAGGGGCACATTTTCTGGAAAATTCCAAGAAAATTTTCCCGATATCCAGAAAATTCCGAGGATGGGGAAGTTTTTTGGGGGTTGAGAGAGAGAGAGGTTACTGTAGTGTAACAGAGGTATAACTGTGTAGTACATGTTGTGGTCTCACCAAATAGGCCTTTGGTTATTATTAAGACTAAGCTAAGGAATTGATGTTGCATAATCAATCAAATAGGCCTATGATTATTACAAAGATTGGAAGCTTTCAAACAGTATTTTTAGTATAGGCCTATCATTACTATACAATACAGATATTATTAAGGAATTATTTTAGTGCATGATCCACCATATAGGCCTAGGGTTATTCTTACGATATCAATTTATTATGTGCTTTTATTAATTAATTTCAGTATCATTTATCAATATAGGCCTATAGGAGCTATAACTGGATATCATCAATATTGTCAGTACAGTATAGGCCTACAGTATAACTACTAAAATTTTAAGATATTTCAATACCTGTCATCAATATAGGCCTACAGAAGGTACTGTAGGCCTGTAAGAGGCACTGTAGGCCTATAATGTTAGTTATTTAGGCCTATAACTTCATGTCTAAGACTTTAACGTATTTCAGGACCCGACCTCAAACTGGAAAAGCAATATGGACAGCCACCAATGTCCGCACTGTTTCCGACTCTTCACCGACAGATACAAGAGAGATCGTCATTTGTTGATCCACACGGGAGAGAAGCCGTTCCAGTGTCCGTTCTGTCCATACCGAGCGTCCAGAAAGGATCCCGTTATACGACACGTTAAATTTAAACATACACAACAGTTTGCTGAGGTGTTTAATATGCCCAGTGTACCTAATGACCCATAGTGTGCCTGTTATCACCCATAGTGTGTCTGTTATCCCCCATAGTGTGCCTGTTATCCCCCATAGTGTGTCTGTTATCACCCATAGTGTGTCTGTTATCACCCATAGTGTGTCTGTTATCCCCATAGTGTGTCTGTTATCACCCATAGTGTGCCTGTTATCCCCCATAGTGTGCCTGTTATCACCCATAGGGTGTCTGTTATCCCCATAGTGTGTCTGTTATCACCCATAGTGTGTCTGTTATCACCCATAGTGTGCCTGTTATCACCCATAGTGTGTCTGTTATCACCCATAGTGTGCCTGTTATCACCCATAGTGTGCCTGTTATCCCCCATAGTGTGCCTGTTATCCCCCATGGTGTGTCTGTTATCACCCATAGTGTGTCTGTTATCCCCCATAGTGTGTCTGTTATCCCCCATAGTGTGTCTGTTATCACCCATAGTGTGTCTGTTATCACCCATAGTGTGTCTGTTATCACCCATAGTGTGTCTTGTACAGTCTATATCCTTGTGAAGGCTATACACCCTTGTTTATATCACCTGCTGGTTATATTAGCCTTTGGTAAGTGTAATATAGTGTGTTTAATCATTAGGTTAGGTTAACTTATACTCTTGCTACACTAACCTGGCCTATAAGCCCCGCCCCTCTTCTATACTTACAGCTGATTGGTAAATAGAAAATCTAAACTGTTGACAATAGGTAAACTGACCTGTTAATATATAAAATAATGTTATCTGGACTATCATAATGTAAATGATCTCAAGTCATTAGCTCTTCAGAGGATGCTAGAAAATGTTAAATATTTATTATAAAAGGTTGATATAAATACAGGCTTATATACACAGTCCGGGCAGGTAAAATGCTCGGGAACCAATCAGCTGTAAGTATAGAAGAGGGGCGTGGCTTATCGGTCAGGTTAGTGTGGAAATACTGTACGTCACCATTATTGTATATTAGGTGAGGTTAGGTGAGGGTGTTTAACCATCAGGTGAAGTAATCTGGGGTCTCATAATCCATAAATAACCTGTAAATTACATAATAAGCTCATGGCAATCAAAACAAGAAAGTTATAACATTTAACAAGATAATATTTGGCCCTCTGTTACTGACATAGTTTGTGGTACATGTGTGTGTGTGAACTATAAGACACCCTGTACATGTGTGTGTGAACTATAAGACACCCTGTACATGTGTGTGTGAACTATAAGACACCCTGTACATGTGTGTGTGAACTATAAGACACCCTGTACATGTGTGTGTGAACTATAAGACACCCTGTACATGTGTGTGTGAACTATAAGACACCCTGTACATGTGTGTGTGAACTATAAGACACCCTGTACATGTGTGTGTGAACTATAAGACACCCTGTACATGTGTGTGTGAACTATAAGACACCCTGTACATGTGTGTGTGAACTATAAGACACCCTGTACATGTGTGTGTGAACTATAAGACACCCTGTACATGTGTGTGTGAACTATAAGACACCCTGTACATGTGTGTGTGTTTGAACTATAAGACACCCTGTACATGTGTGTGTGTGAACTATAAGACACCCTGTACATGTGTGTGTGAACTATAAGACACCCTGTACATGTGTGTGTGAACTATAAGACACCCTGTACATGTGTGTGTGTGAACTATAAGACACCCTGTACATGTGTGTGTGAACTATAAGACACCCTGTACATGTGTGTGTGAACTATAAGACACCCTGTACATGTGTGTGTGAACTATAAGACACCCTGTACATGTGTGTGTGTGAACTATAAGACACCCTGTACATGTGTGTGTGTGAACTATAAGACACCCTGTACATGTGTGTGTGAACTATAAGACACCCTGTACATGTGTGTGTGTGAACTATAAGACACCCTGTACATGTGTGTGTGTGAACTATAAGACACCCTGTACATGTGTGTGTGAACTATAAGACACCCTGTACATGTGTGTGTGTGAACTATAAGACACCCTGTACATGTGTGTGTGAACTATAAGACACCCTGTACATGTGTGTGTGAACTATAAGACACCCTGTACATGTGTGTGTGTGAACTATGAGACACCCTGTACATGTGTGTGTGAACTATAAGACACCCTGTACATGTGTGTGTGAACTATAAGACACCCTGTACATGTGTGTGTGAACTATAAGACACCCTGTACATGTGTGTGTGAACTATGAGACACCCTGTACATGTGTGTGTGTGAACTATGAGACACCCTGTACATGTGTGTGTGTGAACTATAAGACACCCTGTACATGTGTGTGTGAACTATAAGACACCCTGTACATGTGTGTGTGAACTATAAGACACCCTGTACATGTGTGTGTGTGAACTATAAGACACCCTGTACATGTGTGTGTGTGAACTATAAGACACCCTGTACATGTGTGTGTGTGAACTATAAGACACCCTGTACATGTGTGTGTGTGAACTATAAGACACCCTGTACATGTGTGTGTGTGAACTATAAGACACCCTGTACATGTGTGTGTGTGAACTATAAGACACCCTGTACATGTGTGTGTGAACTATAAGACACCCTGTACATGTGTGTGTGAACTATAAGACACCCTGTACATGTGTGTGTGAACTATAAGACACCCTGTACATGTGTGTGTGTGAACTATAAGACACCCTGTACATGTGTGTGTGTGAACTATAAGACACCCTGTACATGTGTGTGTGTGAACTATAAGACACCCTGTACATGTGTGTGTGAACTATAAGACACCCTGTACATGTGTGTGTGTGAACTATAAGACACCCTGTACATGTGTGTGTGAACTATAAGACACCCTGTACATGTGTGTGTGAACTATAAGACACCCTGTACATGTGTGTGTGAACTATGAGACACCTTGTACATGTGTGTGTGTGAACTATAAGACACCCTGTACATGTGTGTGTGAACTATAAGACACCCTGTACATGTGTGTGTGAACTATAAGACACCCTGTACATGTGTGTGTGTGAACTATAAGACACCCTGTACATGTGTGTGTGTGAACTATAAGACACCCTGTACATGTGTGTGTGAACTATAAGACACCCTGTACATGTGTGTGTGAACTATAAGACACCCTGTACATGTGTGTGTGAACTATAAGACACCCTGTACATGTGTGTGTGAACTATGAGACACCCTGTACATGTGTGTGTGAACTATAAGACACCCTGTACATGTGTGTGTGAACTATAAGACACCCTGTACATGTGTGTGTGAACTATAAGACACCCTGTACATGTGTGTGTGAACTATAAGACACCCTGTACATGTGTGTGTGAACTATGAGACACCCTGTACATAATATGCAGGGTGTTCCAAGAGTATAGGTAACCAAGACATGTTAGCTGGATAAACCACTTTTTTTAAAGGCCTGTATATATTCTGAGAATCTTACCACTGTCGTAAAAGCTTGTCTTAGGGTCGAGTTCTTGCATCAATAATCTCTCATATTACAGAACCCTATTACCATTGATATTAAAGTCAAATACAGTCAACCCTCGCTTTACGCGGCACCCTGCCGAACACGGAATGCTCACTTTCCGCGGTGTGTGTACCCTTTTATGCGGAGAGCGGCGCGAGCAGGGTGCGCACAAGGTCGCCCAGTCATCAAAACATTACCGAGTTCTTCACCCGCCATCCACCACAGCCGGCCCAAGTCAGTGATAGTGATAATGATAGTGAGGATATGGACTTATATGGACTTTGAGGGGTTTGACAAAGAGGCCCTGCAAGCCTCTGTGGTGGATAGTGATACAAGTGATACAGGTGAGGGCCAATAATCTGCCCTCTGCCTCGTAACCAACCGCCCATCCCCGTGTGCCCAGCCATCTCTTCTACTAATGTAAGTGTTAAAAAACCTAATATTATTGATATTTCTCTTAATTATTAATTGTCTGTGCATACCATCATAAAATTAAGAAGTTATTTTTACTACAACATAGGTATTGTGTCTGAAAAAGTGGAGTTTTGTGGTCGGCCCGGTCTGTTTCAATTAATCCCATATGTTATGTTGTTCACTTTACGCGTTTCTCACTTTGCGCGGGCCGCCGTGGGTTCAATTGACCGCCTAAAGTGAGGGTTCACTGTATTTGATAATTAATACAAACTGAATATTATATTTTTTCCAATTAATTTATTTTTTTAACGTAGGCACGGAAAAAGTTGAGACATCGGCTAATATTAAATTATCTTTTTCATATTAAAGATTTTTATCATGGAGGAATGACTATGAGCAGCTTGTTGCTTTATTGTATGTAGACCACAAGAGAAAACTAACTTTTATGCTGCCATTTGTTCCTAAGTCAGTGTGTTGAGAAGTCCATTTGTAACTAAGTCAATGTGTTGATAAGTCCATTTTATAAGTTCATTTGTTCATAAGTCAGTGTATTCACAAGTCCATTGGTTTTAAGTCCATTTGATCCTCAGTCAATGTGTTTGTGAGTCCATTTGATCCTCAGTCAATGTGTTTGTGAGTCCATTTGATCCTCAGTCAATGTGTTTGTGAGTCCATTTGTTTGTAAGTATTTTTTGTAGGTAAGTCCGACCTTACTCCTGTAGAAACTGAACATCAAAATAAAGGTCTTGTATTTGATCCACAGCATTATTAGGGTGATGGCTGAACACTGTGACTTGTCTTGGCTGAACACTGTGACTTGTCTTGGCTGAACACTGTGACTTGTCTTGGCTGAACACTGTGACTCCTGTTATTTGTGGCTCTGTTGTAATGCGTGCTGTAACTTTAAATTGAGTACGGTAGATGTTTTGTGATGACCGGGTTCTCAAAATACAGTGACGTTATGTAGTGTTATTTGTGGCTCTGTAAAACATTGATTGACGTTTACGACAATTTTCCTGACCCACCTTAACCCACCCTAACCCACTCTAACCCACTCTAACTCACACTAACCCACACTAACCTCCTCTCTAAACAGCATTAGGGTGAGCTAGACTATATAGTTCATTAAATAGGGGTCTCACATGTAACGGAGTCTCGATATAATGGACTTTCCTCCGTATAAGTCCATTAAATAGGGGTCTCACATCTAACGGAGCCTCGATATAATGGACTTTCCTCCGTATAAGTCCATTAAATAGGGGTCTCACATGTAACGGAGCCTCGATATAATGGACTTTCCTCCGTATAAGTCCATTAAATAGGGGTCTCACATGTAACGGAGCCTCGATATAATGGACTTTCCTCCGTATAAGTCCATTAAATAGGGGTCTCACATGTAACGGAGTCTCGATATAATGGACTTTCCTCCGTATAAGTCCATTAAATAGGGGTCTCACATGTAACGGAGCCTCGATATAATGGACTTTCCTCCGTATAAGTCCATTAAATAGGGGTCTCACATGTAACGGAGCCTCGATATAATGGACTTTCCTCTTTATATAGTTGTTAAATAGGCGTCATATCTCCTCCCGTATGTGTTTGTTATGACTCACTCTTCCTTGACGCACCTCACAGGTAATTGTCTAAAGTTTCAAGGTGTTCTTATTGTCCGAAGGTTAGTTTAATTTATTATTTTTTTACGTATTTTACAGAGAAACGGATTAGGTTAAATTTACAACAAAATGACAAATGAATCTGATTAATTTAGAAAAATACTGATGATTATATTGACTAAATAATTGGTTTGTTTTTTATTAATTAGATCACCTGAAGATTAACACCCCAGCTTGTGTCACCTGATGATTAATTATCCTAATGATGCCTGGGGTCAGGTCAGGTCAGGTCAGGTCAGCATTAGAGTGTTTTAAGGTGAAGTAAACTGGGTGTCTAATCTTTAGGTGATCCAGCATATTAATATATGACTTTAACATTGACTTTGATGTTTATATTATGGCAACAATGTGTGTGTCTGTCTGTCTGTCTGTCTGTGTGTGTGTGTGTGCGTGTGCATGTGTGTGTGGTACCCAGATTATGTACACAAAACACAACAAATCCTCACTTGGCAAATTTGGCCTCAACTGATTGACTGACTCGTTGACCAATAAGAGACGAGTAACATATATCAGATGAACTTATAAACTGTAACTTATCCGCCATTAGTTAGGTTAGGTTATGGCGCTCACACCTGTTGTAGTGTTGTGTGACAGCAGGGAACCAGTTTACATTATACATATATAATTATAACACTAAAATAATATAACAAAAAACTAATTATATATTTTTCATAGTCAGGTAATATAATGATCTCTAGTTATGTTTATTTGATGTGTTTTAAGTGAACATTTCCTCAATAATGTTCTTTGTAGTGTTTCATCTTATAAAAAACTATAATATATTAATGTATTTGTCTTCATCAACCACACTGTAAGTAATTCACCCCCTACGTTTGATCCTGGGACGCCCATAGTCGACCCAGCTGTTAACAGGTAAGAGACTTGAGCCCTTATGTTGGGTGTTTTGGGGCTGAGATACACAGTGGAGAGAGACAGAGAGAGACAGAGAGAGACAGTAGAGAGAGACAGAGAGAGACAGAGAGAGACAGTAGAGAGAGACAAAGAGAGACAGAGAGAGAGACAAAGAGAGACAGAGAGAGAGACAGAGAGAGACAGAGAGAGAGACAGTAGAGAGACAGAGAGAGAGACAGTGAGAGAGACAGAGAGAGAGACAGTAGAGAGAGAGACAGAGAGACAGTGAGACAGAGAGAGAGACAGAGAGAGACAGTAGAGAGACAGAGAGAGAGACAGAGAGACAGTGAGACAGAGAGAGAGACAGAGAGACAGTGAGACAGAGAGAGAGACAGTAGAGAGACAGAGAGAGAGACAGAGAGAGAGACAGTAGAGAGACAGAGAGACAGTGAGACAGAGAGAGAGACAGAGAGAGAGACAGTAGAGAGACAGACAGAGAGACAGACAGAGAGACAGTAGAGAGACAGAGAGACAGACAGAGAGACAGACAGAGAGACAGAGAGAGAGACAGAGAGAGACAGTAGAGAGACAGAGAGAGACAGAGAGAGAGACAGTAGAGAGACAGAGAGACAGACAGAGAGACAGTGAGACAGAGAGAGAGACAAAGAGAGACAGAGAGAGAGACAGACAGAGAGACAGACAGAGAGACAGAGAGAGACAGTGATGGTGAGACAGTAGAGAGACAGAGAGAGAGACAGACAGAGACAGTGATGGTGAGAGAGACAGAGAGACAGTGATGGAGAGAGAGAGAGAGACAGACAGAGAGACAGAGAGACAGTGATGGAGAGAGAGAGAGAGACAGAGAGAGAGACAGACAGAGAGACAGAGAGAGAGACAGAGAGAGACAGTGATGGTGAGAGAGACAGAGAGAGACAGTGATGGTGAGAGAGAGAGACAGTAGAGAGACAGAGAGAGACAGTGATGGTGAGAGAGACAGAGAGAGACAGTGATGGAGAGAGAGAGACAGAGAGAGACAGTGATGGTGAGAGAGACAGAGAGAGACAGAGAGACAGTGATGGAGAGAGAGAGACAGAGAGAGACAGTGATGGAGAGAGAGAGAGACAGACAGAGAGACAGAGAGAGAGACAGAGAGACAGTGATGGAGAGAGAGAGAGAGACAGAGAGAGAGACAGACAGAGAGACAGAGAGAGACAGTGATGGTGAGAGAGACAGAGAGAGACAGTGATGGTGAGAGAGAGAGACAGTAGAGAGACAGAGAGAGACAGTAGAGAGACAGAGAGAGACAGTGATGGTGAGAGAGACAGAGAGAGACAGTGATGGAGAGAGAGAGACAGAGAGAGACAGTGATGGTGAGAGAGACAGAGAGAGACAGTGATGGAGAGAGAGAGACAGAGAGAGACAGTGATGGAGAGAGAGACAGAGAGAGACAGTGATGGTGAGAGAGACAGAGAGAGACAGTGATGGAGAGAGAGAGAGACAGTAGAGAGACAGAGAGAGACAGTGATGGTGAGAGAGAGAGACAGTAGAGAGACAGTGATGGTGAGAGAGAGACAGTAGAGAGACAGAGAGAGACAGTGATGGTGAGAGAGAGACAGTAGAGAGACAGTGATGGTGAGAGAGAGAGACAGTAGAGAGACAGAGAGAGACAGAGATGGAGAGAGAGAGAGACAGTAGAGAGACAGAGAGAGACAGTGATGGTGAGAGAGAGACAGTAGAGAGACAGTGATGGTGAGAGAGAGAGACAGTAGAGAGACAGAGAGAGACAGTGATGGTGAGAGAGAGAGACAGTAGAGAGACAGAGAGAGACAGTGATGGTGAGAGAGAGAGACAGTAGAGAGACAGAGAGAGACAGAGATGGAGAGAGAGAGAGACAGTAGAGAGACAGAGAGAGACAGTGATGGTGAGAGAGAGACAGTAGAGAGACAGTGATGGTGAGAGAGAGAGACAGTAGAGAGACAGAGAGAGACAGTGATGGAGAGAGAGAGAGACAGAGAGAGACAGTAGAGAGACAGTGATGGTGAGAGAGAGAGACAGTAGAGAGACAGAGAGAGACAGTGATGGAGAGAGAGAGAGACAGTAGAGAGACAGAGAGAGACAGTGATGGTGAGAGAGAGACAGTAGAGAGACAGTGATGGTGAGAGAGAGAGACAGTAGAGAGACAGAGAGAGACAGTGATGGAGAGAGAGAGAGACAGTAGAGAGACAGTGATGGTGAGAGAGAGAGACAGAGAGAGACAGTGATGGTGAGAGAGAGAGACAGTAGAGAGACAGTGAGACAGAGAGAGACAGTGATGGAGAGAGAGAGAGACAGTAGAGAGACAGAGAGAGACAGTGATGGAGAGAGAGAGAGACAGAGAGACAGAGAGAGACAGTAGAGAGACAGTGATGGTGAGAGAGAGAGACAGAGAGAGACAGTGATGGTGAGAGAGAGAGAGAGAGACAGTAGAGAGACAGTGATGGTGAGAGAGAGAGACAGAGAGAGACAGTGATGGTGAGAGAGACAGAGAGAGACAGTAGAGAGACAGTGAGACAGAGAGAGAGACAGTAGAGAGACAGTAGAGAGACAGTGAGACAGAGAGAGACAGAGAGAGAGACAGTATAACCCCATATCGTGGCAGCACCAGTACAGTGTTGCCAACGACAGATTAAAGGTCTGTGTCTAGGGTGTCAAGTAACAGTGGCACTCCCTGGGGGCCTCTAGCTGGCACTGTTGGGGAGGTTACGTGTGGGAGGCTGGAGAGAGGGGGTGAGAGGGACGGAGGGGGCAGGGAGGGAGGCAGGGGCAGGGAGGGAAGGAGGGAGGGAGGGGGCAGGGAGGGAGGGGGGCAGGGAGGGAGGGGGGCAGGGGGAGGGAGGGAAGGAGGGAGGGAGGGGGCAGGGATGGAGGGGGGCAGGGGGAGGGAGGGAAGGGGGCAGGGAGGGAGGGAGGGGGGCAGGGGCAGGGAGGGAAGGAGGGAGGGAGGGAGGGGAGGGGGCAGGGAGGGAAGGAGGGAGGGAGGGGGGCAGGGGCAGGGAGGGAAGAACCAGTAGGGTGGAATTTTCCCCTCCTCTCAACCATACGAGTTTGTTAAATTAAATAATTGTTAGACTAAAATATATAACATTATTTTTATCCATACTTAACCTTTATTTGGTAATATAGGCGGTAAGGATGTTATATAATGTGTTAATTCTGGTGTTAAAAATACTATTAAGACGTCAAGTGTTGGCAGTAGGGAAGGAATTCATTGCCAACTCCTCTAATGCTCGGTGAGACTCAATGACGCTTTATTTGGGTGTATAATATATCACTATTGTTATATAGCTTAGATCTTAGGGAACTGTAATGGTAGATAATTGGTTTAAGGAAGAATTAGTCTATAAATAGCTTAGTTACCCGGCCCACTAAAGTCGGCTTGTGATTGGTCAACACAAGAGGTGCGTCTCAACACCAGCCAATCACAGCTCCAGCTATATTACAACCACATGGCTTTAAGTAATGTTTAATGAATCTCTCTTAACGGCAAATATAATCACTAATAAACACATTCACATTTTTATATATTTTTGATAATATAAAACATATACAGAGATTTTCTTTGTTATATAATATATTACACACGGCCTGGCAACTTGCCGCCTGTAAATCTCTTAACTTTTAAACTCGTTTATCGTCTTGTATTTACCGCCAGAAACAAAATAAATATTAATTATTATATTTTATCATTATTATTATCTAAGTTATGTGTAAATAATATAAAGGAAGGCGTAATCTGTGCTATATAATCCGCTTAATAGTTTATCGTGTGTATATCATCACTACATCTCACTCCAACACTAAATTAAGAATAATTATTATATTTATCTAATAATATCTTTAATTATTAACCTAAATATATTAAAACGCCATGATGTGTTGGGTAGTTGGCAACACTGCTGTAAGGTTTAAGTTAGTTGGAGGAGAGACGAGCTGGAGGACGGGCGAGCTCACTATATCACCTCTCCTCTCTACTTCACACATCAATTAAGGTAAATAAACACAAACGTCATTATTATAACTACTACAAAATTCATTAATATACTTCAATTGATTCCAAAATAAAAGTTTTACACTGTTATGGAGTAACTTTTAATGGTTTTATGCATTAATTTACTAACTTGATGCATGTGTTGTATTAGATGTGTACATGATGCAGTATTTGTTGAGGGAGTTGGTTCACATGATGATAAAACTCATGTACGGTGTGAGTGTCTTAAATAACCGGGGCACTGACCCGCATCAGGCCCTTAACTCGTGGGACATAATGACCAGGGCACTGACCCACATCAGGCCCTTAACTCCTGAGACATAATGACCAGGTCACTGACCCGCATCAGGCCCTTAACTCGTGGGACATAATGACCAGGTCACTGACCCACATCAGGCCCTTAACTCGTGAGACATAATGACCAGGGCACTGACCCGCATCAGGCCCTTAACTCGTGGGACATAATGACCAGGGCACTGACCCGCATCAGGCCCTTAACTCGTGGGACATAATGACCAGGGCACTGACCCACATCAGGCCCTTAACTCCTGAGACATAATGACCAGGTCACTGACCCGCATCAGGCCCTTAACTCGTGGGACATAATGACCAGGTCACTGACCCACATCAGGCCCTTAACTCGTGGGACATAATGACCAGGTCACTGACCCACATCAGGCCCTTAACTCGTGGGACATAATGACCAGGGCACTGACCCGCATCAGGCCCTTAACTCGTGGGACATAATGACCAGGGCACTGACCCGCATCAGGCCCTTAACTCGTGAGACATAATGACCAGGTCACTGACCCACATCAGGCCCTTAACTCGTGGGACATAATGACCAGGGCACTGACCCGCATCAGGCCCTTAACTCGTGGGACATAATGACCAGGGCACTGACCCACATCAGGCCCTTAACTCGTGAGACATAATGACCAGGGCACTGACCCGCATCAGGCCCTTAACTCGTGGGACATAATGACCAGGGCACTGACCCGCATCAGGCCCTTAACTCGTGGGACATAATGACCAGGGCACTGACCCACATCAGGCCTTTAACTCGTGAGACATAATGACCAGGGCACTGACCCGCATCAGGCCCTTAACTCGTGGGACATAATGACCAGGGCACTGACCCGCATCAGGCCCTTAACTCGTGGGACATAATGACCAGGGCACTGACCCACATCAGGCCCTTAACTCGTGGGACATAATGACCAGGGCACTGACCCACATCAGGCCCTTAACTCGTGGGACATAATGACCAGGGCACTGACCCACATCAGGCCCTTAACTCGTGGGACATAATGACCAGGGCACTGACCCGCATCAGGCCCTTAACTCGTGGGACATAATGACCAGGTCACTGACCCGCATCAGGCCCTTAACTCGTGAGACATAATGACCAGGTCACTGACCCGCATCAGGCCCTTAACTCGTGGGACATAATGACCAGGGCACTGACCCGCATCAGGCCCTTAACTCGTGGGACATAATGACCAGGTCACTGACCCACATCAGAACCTTAACTCGTGAGACATAATGACCAGGTCACTGACCCACATCAGAACCTTAACTCCTGAGACATAATGACCAGGGCACTGACCCACATCAGAACCTTAACTCCTGAGACATGAAGGCAAGCATGAACTTAGCATGCTTCCCTGTTGGCCGCTGTAAACGCTTCATCTTCAGGGGTGAGTACAGACTAGTCTGTACTCACCCCTGAAGATGTGAATTACACGAAAGCGCTTGGGAACTTCGTGTTTTCTTCTTTCCTTGTGGTTATCAGCATATACCTAGATCACGCACACCTACAGTGATTTACTTGCATGTATATATATATATATATATATATATATATATATATATATATATATATATATATATATATATATATATATATATATATATATAAATAAATAATAATAATAATAATAATAATAATAATAATAATTAAATACAAAAATGAAAAAAATAAATTATGATTGAGAAACAATATACATTATGTATGTTGTGTTGTAAGAGAAACAATTGAGACCCTGCAAGTGTGTGTAAATGAGGCAGAAAGTCAGATCATCAACCTGGGACTTGGTCACATATGACAGCAGGGTCTCCCATTAGACAACACATTATGCTTCCAATACCTTCCCAGTACCTCCCTGTTTGGTACCTGCCTACTACAGTAATTAAATAGACTTACTGTAGGTTGGTGAATTTTGATCTGTGATGTTAGCTTTTGATGTATGTTAGTTTTTTACGTTAGTTTGTGATGTAAGATGTTAATTTTGTGGTGTTTTTCAGGTGTTATGTCCCGGGTGATAAGAGCTGCACCGTTCTTAGTGCGGTGTCCACCTCTCCTCTCCTGCCCTGCTAGACGCTGGATCAGTGTGAGTACTGTACAGAGGTAGATATTACCGCGGCTGACAAGTGCAGCAGAGATGTGTGGTGTACGTATAGGGTGCGAGGTGTACGTATAGGGTGTGTGGTGTATGTATAGGGTGTGTGGTGTACGTATAGGGTGTGTGGTGTATGTATAGGGTGTGTGGTGTGTGTATAGGGTGTGTGTGTACGTATAGGGTGTGTGGTGTACGTATAGGGTGCGTGGTGTATGTATAGGGTGCGTGGTGTATGTATAGGGTGTGTGGTGTACGTATAGGGTGTGTGGTGTATGTATAGGGTGCGTGGTGTATGTATAGGGTGTGTGGTGTACGTATAGGGTGTGTGGTGTATGTATAGGGTGTGTGGTGTATGTATAGGGTGCGTGGTGTATGTATAGGGTGTGTGGTGTATGTATAGGGTGCGTGGTGTATGTATAGGGTTAAATAGGTAAATATTCAATGTATAAGTGATGTTTAATCCCCATTTTGTAGAGAAATGTTCGAGGCAGAGTTCTGGGCATTCGTCGAGAGGACCAGAGTGTGTGGGAGAGAAGGGCTCCTCTTGGCCCATCCCAGGTGAAGCAACTGGTCAAGGATGGGGTCAGGGTCATTGTACAGCCGTCTAATCGCAGAGCTTACCCCATGCAGGTGAGATATACTTTACAGTACACTATATAACTTGGCTTATATTTGTACTCAAGATTTGTACTAAACAATATAATATGTAATAGTGTACAGTATGTGTAGAGAAGTACAGTACAGTAGACCCTTGTCGTTCACCAGTTTGCAATTCACAATTTAGATGATTGTTACAAAGAAGATGGTGGCTAGCTAGGGAGCCATTTCCCACAACACAGTGAGTCACCCCATGAGCCTGTAGAGTCTTCCCCCTCTGTTCACACCCAGCCACTGTATGTGATGCAGCATCTCGGGTTGTACTCTTAAAACTTTAGTGTTTCTGTGTCAAATGGCCTTTAAATGGCTGCCTAGTGCTAGTGATGCTAGTGGGGTGAGATGTAAAAGGCAGAAGACATTGATGACAAAGAAAGTTAACAGAGGAGATGATGCTGCTGTGGTTGTTTGGTACGTAGTGTAGGTCGCTATTCACTGTTTTGCCTCTTGGCGTCATTTCTTGGAACCTTTCCCTCGTGAGTAACAAGGGTCTACTGTATACAGCCCTCAGATGGTTATTTCAACCTGTCAAAGTACTTGCCAATTCTCAACACAAAATCTGAAGTACAGTTTATAATTGTTCTTTAATGTTACAGTAAAATTATTTGAAATATCTATAATCTATCTGTATTTTACATGATTCTTACAATACAGGATGAAAACATAGTTACTGTAACTGTATTTTTAAGCTTATCAGAATACAGGATTGACTATATATTACAGGTGCTCCTCCACTTAAGAACGTTCAACTTACAAACTTTCAGAGATACAAACATCATCAATGAGGGGGGTTACCTGCCAGAACAGGTGTTTAATGTGGATGAGACTGGATTATTTTGAAGAAAATTCCAGATAGAACAAACATTACCTAAGAGGAGAAGAGTGAGCCAGGTTTTAAGGCTGTATCAAAGGGTATAGCTGGACTAAATATCCAATTGGATTTACAAACAAGCCTCAGGAACGTAACTCGTTGATAAGTACAGGATCATAGTACATTACAATACGTAACTACAGTATCTTGCTACCATATAGGATTACATAACAAAAACTGTATCTTACATGACAATACTGTACAGTAACTTTATACTGTATTTATCTTTCAGGTTTTACAGTATTTATCTTACAGGCATAATGTTTCCATTAGCCGTAGTCCCTCAAACCCGGAACTCTCTGAGAGGCAGAATTAAAATTTCTTCAGAAAATCGTTCCCAAAGTCGGAATTTTTCGGAAAATTTCGGCTTTGGAAACGATTTTCAGAGGGGCTCATTTTCTGGAAAATTCCAAGACAATTTTTCCAATACCCGGAATATTCCGGGTATGGGGGGAGTTACTTCTGGCTTTGAGAGAGTCGTCTGGTTACCGGGAAATGTTGTTGTTGAGAGATACCTTATATGTTACAGGCATACCAGAACGTTGGGGCCAAGATACAGGAAGACCTCTCGGAGGCTCCTGTCATTATTGGGGTGAAACAGGTCCCCATCGACCAACTCATCCCTAACAGAACGTACTGCTTCTTCTCACACACCATTAAGGCTCAAGAGGCTAATATGCCACTTCTTGAAGCTATTTTGGAGAAGGTAAGGAACGTTTGGTCTTAAGAACAGACTTATTATTGGTACAGTATTTAACAAAATATGCATTAATATATTGTGTTATTATTGTTAAAAGTGTCGTCCCTGTAGTGAAGGTGTTAGTGGTGATAGTCTACTAACACCTTGTGTATGGGGTCACCTCTGAGCTGAATAAAATCATCTGTTGTTAATATTAAAAGTGTCGTCCCTGTAGTGAAGGTGTTAGTGGTGATAGTCTACTAACACCTTGTGTATGGGGTCACCTCTGAGCTGAATAAAATCATCTGTTGCTAATATTAAAAGTGTCGTCCCTGTAGTGAAGGTGTTAGTGGTGATAGTCTACTAACACCTTGTGTATGGGGTCACCTCTGAGCTGAATAAAATCATCTGTTGTTAATATTAAAAGTGTCGTCCCTGTAGTGAAGGTGTTAGTGGTGATAGTCTACTAACACCTGGTGTATGGGGTCACCTCTGAGCTGAATAAAATCATCTGTTGTTAATATTAAAAGTGTCATCCCTGTAGTGAAGGTGTTAGTGGTGATAGTCTACTAACACCTTGTGTATGGGGTCACCTCTGAGCTGAATAAAATCTGCCTTAGCGTCCCTGTAGTGAAGGTGTTAAATACACTGTATAATTATTAGTAGAAGTGAGTTTTATTGAAGTGTAGTAATAACTATAATTTTAACAAGGGATTAGTGTAGGACTGTAATTACTAATCCTGACATGTAATATAATTAATATCGTCCACATTATCCACATCGTCTTGTCATCCACAGAACATCCGGCTGTTGGACTACGAGCGGATGTGTGACGAACAAGGCCAGCGCGTTGTGGCATTTGGGAAGTATGCTGGAGTGGCCGGCATGATAAACATTCTCAATGGTCTTGGTCTTCGTCTGTTGGCTCTTGGTCACCACACACCCTTTATGGTGAGTCAGTCAGTCTTTGTTATTATTATATTTAAATTGTTACTTGTGGGTCCAACTTGTGCCGTGTATAACATGTACAATACACACCCCAGCTTTTACCCACCGTACCTAAACTCGTGTTAACCTTTGTTTGTTAACTTAGCCTGAAGTATCTCCTTGTTAGACTCTCCCGTCCTTACTCGACGACGTTTGCATTTTATCGTATTTTTTGCCGCCATCTTCCTCGCAGCACATCGGTCCGGCCCACAATTACCGCAACACGGAAATGGCCAGACAATCTATTCGCGACACAGGTTACGAGGTCTCGCTGGGGATGATGCCCAAATCCATCGGGCCTCTGACGTTTATATTCACGGGTACGGGCAACGTGTCTCAGGGAGCGCAGGAAATAGTGCAAGAACTGCCACACGAGTATGTCACCGTCAAGGCCCTCAAGAAAGTGGCAGAACATGGATGTAAGTCATAATACTGTACAGTACATTAATTTTTAAAAGATATATTGAGTATTTTATAAGAGTTTTATAATTTATTGTTGGATATGATTTGTGGTCAGAGCTTAGTGTCTATTCCCCAACAGCCACAAACAAGGTGTACGTGTGTGAGGTGAGTCGTCGGGACCATCTGGTGAGGAAGGACGGGGGTAAATATGACGCGGTGGAATACGAGGAACACCCGGAGCGCTACATCTCTGTCTTTGCTCACAAGGTCCGTTGGGACAAATGTTTGGTTACCTTAGTTTTCTTCCTCATAAAGTCTGTCTCATGAGTTCTTCTTCTCATAAGATCTTTGTATTTAACTCATAATTTTGGCTTCTTTATTCATAAATTCATTGTCTAACTCACAAAGAGTTAAGTAGCATCGTATCTTACAGGTGGCGCCGTACGCCTCGGTCATCATCAATGGAATATACTGGGCCGTTAATTCCCCTAAGCTGCTGACCATCCCCGACGCCAAGTACCTTCTACAGCCGGTGTATACCCCCTGGCTGCCGGCCTCGGTACGTTGGAGTAAAATATATAACTAAAACAATTATTATATGACCTAAAACACAGGTTAGAAGAACAAGTCTTATCTGCAAAGTTTTATTAAGTAGAATAAAATATACAATATAAATTAAGTTAAGTGAAGAACAAATGGATTAAGAAAGAGTAAAGGAACTAAAGCACTGTATTGAGTTTTACAGGTCCAAAGAAATTAATATATCCCAGTGATCGAGGTTAAGCCATGTTAGGAGACTATTTCAGTGACTGTATGACTGTCAGGGATTAAGTTTTCTCTCTCAAACAAAGCAACTGACTGACTGGTTGACTGATAACAAGACAAACTGTATTACTTTATGACTGTCAGGGATTAAGCGACTGACTGTTTGTCCCACTGAGCGAACTTTACAATAACCTCTCATTAATACACTCCCCCCCCCCCCCCCCCTCAGATGGGTTCTCCTTCACTACCTCACAGAATGTTGGCCATCTGCGACGTCTCAGCAGATCCGGGCGGCTCCATTGAATTCATGTCCGAGTGCACCACAATCGACACGCCGTTCTGTCTCTACGATGCCAATCAGAACAAAGATACGAACAGGTGAGGTGAGGTGAGGCAAGGTGAGGCGAGGTGAGGCAAGGTGAGGTATAAAGAAAAATAAAATAAATTAAAAAGAGATATTTTATTGAGATAGCTAATTCAATGGACCAACAGATAGATGACTACATTTCAACGACATAGTATAAATTACCACTAACTCTCATCCTTTTGTTGACCACAGTTTCAAAGGCCCCGGAGTACTGGTGTGTAGTATTGACAACATGCCCACACAACTGCCCAGAGAAGCTACAGATTTCTTCGGTTCGTTGCTTCTGCCTCACATGTACGACATCCTTCAGTCCGACCTTTCCAAGACCTTCGAGGAACACTCTTTCACGCATGCTGTTGGTGGGGTGAGAGCGTGTGCACTAAACCTTCTCTCCATCTATGTATATCCGCTTAGTCTAGAATTAAACATAATTTACCTGCTCGGTGTATGAATGAATCTTATTTTCTATACTACTGTACCTGCTTGGTGTGTGTGTATATTCATTATATGTATATTTACACAGTTTATATACAGTATACTACCTGCTTGGTGTGATAACTGAGCCAATATAAACTTGTTTGAGATAATAACTAAGTACCTGACCCACAGGCTATTATCACCAGTGGTGGTCGACTCACTAAAAACTTTGAGTACATCGCAGATCTCCGCGCCCAGACCAAGTACGTACCTTAACTCTCTCCTGATGTGTTTATTACATTACTGTTTTGTTCCACAGTTTTGAGAGAAACAGTGGAAGTATTTAATGAGCTGTATGTACCGTATATACTCGTCTATAACCCCCCCTCGTTTATAGGTCGACCCTGATCTTTTAACCAAGAAATCGTTAATTTATGATATTCCTCGTTTATAGTTTGACCCACTTTTTTGAGGGTAATGGAACAACAAAACCTTCACTAAAAACGCTCTACGTCCTATAAACTGAGGCTCGCCGTGCATGAAACACGAGTGCCGAAAGCAAATTGTTTACCATTTATTATTACGACACTTTACACTGAAACGCGGGTAGTTTCAACAAAAATATTGTATATTTCCATTCAACTATTTATTCAAGTCAGTTAGGAGGGAATATTATTGTAATACAACAGTTTTTAACTAAACCATTCGAAAAGCGATTACGGTAACATCTTTTGAACGAAAGAAAGCGAAAGTCATTGTTTTCGTCACGATTTTATCCCACTTTCCACTTTAATACGTATGTAATTTCAGCAAAAATATTACATTTTCGTGAATGTATTATATCAAGCACAGTATGAATAGAATATCATTGTAATATAACAGAATTGTAACCGAAAACTATTAAAAAAACGAGTAACTTCTCTTGAACATCGGAAGGTTAGGTAAAGTCTTTTGTTTTCGTCATGTATTTTATCCTATTTTACATTAAAATACATCACGTTTCAGCAAAACTACTATTTACTTCCGAGAACATATTCATTCAGGCGCAGTTAAGGTAAAATATACGTGTGATGTAACAGTTTTTTAACTGAAAACGATTCGAGAAACACGTGTACCGTCTAGCTGATACAGCTGGTGGTGAGTGATGCGTCGTTGTAAACAATAGGAGGTTGAAGTAGATGACCGGGTATTATATTAAGTGTGAAATATCAAAAAGGTTTTTATAACTGGTATTTTTTGTAGATCAATGAGAACTGTGATACCGTATATGATATGATAAGTTAGCCTTTGCTAAGAACTTCAACATAGACTACTGAAAACACGTTGTAAGGTAATTTAGCCTATTGTAAGTTGGTGAGCTTCATTTACTGAAGGAACTGCACAACTTTTCATTACTAATTGGTACATATTTTACGTTTCCATTATTTACTGGCAGTAAATGGTAAATATTTTTCATGTCTGAAGCTAAAAGTTGCTCCTCGCCCTTCCCATCATGCACGGGTTCAACCTAACAAAACTATTACCTATGTAGAGGTCGACCCCAAATTTTTTGCCTAAAAATTTGGTCTTAAAAACTCGAACTATACACGAGTATATACTGTATGTGTCTGATGCATTATATTGTGGCCAACCTGTTGATGAGTGTGGCCAGCCTGTTGTTGAGTGTGGCCAACCTGTTGAGTGTGGCCAACCTCTTGATGAGTGTCTGGCCAGATCACCTTGGAGAGACTGTTTGTGCTTCCTTCAAGGGTATAAAACCATCTGTCATAATTTTTAGAGAAAATTATGTATCAAAATTTGACCGAGAAACGGGGAACTGTCCAAGTGTTTCCGATCAAACTGACCAATGACATTGAGGGCCTTGAACCTGAACCAATAGGGAGAGCCTGTGTGGCATTCTACAGCCTGGCTTTGTTTAATTTGGTAAAGTGTAAATGTTCTAACATGGCCAGATACAATACTCCCAAGGTTAAGTCATCAATAAACAGTAAAATATTCATGATACATTTCTTTGGTGTAGAGTGAGTAATAACCTAACCGTCCCCAGTGTCTCAACTAGCCTATTACCTCTCTCCCTCCCGTGGTGTGTGGGTGACCTGACCACAACAACCTCCCTCACTCTCTCTCTCTCTCTCACTAGTAAAGACAATTAGAAATTAAGAGAAATAAGAATTAATAAATAAAATAATAATAAATATTTTTATTACAGATCAGTAGCAAACTCGTAACGATGGTTTTAAATTAGACAAATATAGATTTAGGTCCGAGATAGGTGAACATTGGTTCGGAAATATAGCGGAACTTCTTACCAACTATCAGCAGACAGGGAAGGTTTAAATATAGTGTAAGTTGGACAGTACTGTAGCTCTTATGTTATCTCCTAACTTGTGGCAAACTTCACTCGTCAACTAGTGAGGAAAATGCTGCCGTCACAACAAAAACACCGACGTGATCTCCGTTGTAATGTGTGAGGCTGCGTGTGTGCATGAGCCCCCGCCCCCATTAACTAGCGAGGTTTGCGCCGGGTATCATAATATGTTATTTGGGTCGTCTGTTGTTGTTCAATAATGTTGTGTATTTTGTGTCTCTTACAGAAGGTAATGACCCAACAAACTGTACAGTACTTCTCCTGATCACATGACGTAGGGACATCTTAACTCAAGTATTTTTTATCATATATGTTTATTTATTGGCCCTTACAGATGGCCAGGTTTCTTTATTGGACCTTATAATTGGCCAGGTTCCTTTACTGGACCATAGTTGTGTTGTATAGATGGCCCTGTTTGTGTAGTAGACCTTAGACTAGACTGTTTTATTTCCTTCAGTCATTACCCCTCGTTGTACAGTACAGTATTTTAAGACCTACGTACACTATTGGTGTTGTACATAGAGTCACTTGTACAATATTTTACTTAGAATTACTCTAGTTGCATTTAACATAGTTGATTAGCATTAGTTTTATGTTTATTGTTTGCTGACATAATGAAACACAATGTATGACACTTGCACAGCACAGCACAGTGACAACTAGTACTATCTAGGACCAAAATTAACAATTTATGATGAAATTTTGACCAAGATAATATGACCATGGAGCTTGTAAAAAGTGCTGATATATGTACTGCACTGTAGGGTAGGAAGGCTTAGTACTAACTGTATAGATGAAGTTTGGTGAGTTAAGTTCACCAGTCCTTTACAGGGGTTCACCAGGTTCTGTGCAGCCTTCTGTTTGTTTACATTCAACAGAAGGAAATTTGCATTAGTAAACATACCATGGACTCAAGGTTAAACAAATATCTCAATGTAGAATTTTTTATGGTGAGCGAGCCCCTGTAAACGCACCAGTGAAGGGGACTGTACATCCAACAGTGCCGATCTTAACGGTACAGTACGCTTCACCTAACACACATTAAGACTATCGTCTCTCATTGTAACCAGAGCTACCAGCAAGTCTGCTGTCGACATGGCCAGTAAGGAGCATAAGGTGTTAGTGCTGGGTGCTGGGTACGTGTCAGCCCCTCTGGTGGAATACCTCTCAAGGAACACCAACACTGGCATCACTGTGGGTGAGTATGTAGTGCAGTAAGGAGTTAGTAGTGCAGTAAGGTAGGACCATATGGTGTTTGTGTTGGGTACAGCATCAGTGTGGTTTAGTGCATCTTGAATCATACTAAAATAATCCACTGCTGTACCCTACAGGAGGGAGATGTCCACTGCTGTACCCTACAGGAGGAAGATGTCCACTGCTGTACCCTACAGGAGGAAGACACTTTAGAGAAACATCATAAATTATATTATTTCTCTTGATTGGATTTTGTCATTTTCTCAACCAACCAGACATTTATTATGGAGAGAGTCTTTAAGTGTTTGTTGTACTCCCTGGTGACTTAACCTAACCAACAGTGTTCAGACCTATCTTGTTCTTATACTTATGGTCATCAACAGGGTTCTGTACATGGTTTATGGACCACAGGACCTCCCCAAATTCACGGATTATTGTTTCGCGTTCGTCTATAATTCATGGATGACACTCTGGATGTACCCAAGAATGTATGTGGGTAGTTTTAAAGTTGCCGGCATTTTCACAGCTGGGACAGGGAGCCATTCATTCTAGAGACAGTAATTTACTTTAGCTGTACAGTATTGTATATATGTGTGTGTGTGTGTCTACACACACACACATATATACAATACAGGTAAAAGAAATAATTGTCCTAAGGGCAAACACATAAAGGGAATCTACGTTTCTTTGTATACAAGTTAAAATGTATCCCCCCCCTCCCCCCCCATCCGCAAATACTATTTGCGGATTTGGCAATTCACGGCTATTTTGAGATCCTAAGCTCTGCGAATTTTGGGGGCCCCTGTATTAAAACTTAGAGGCATGGTATATGAATGATACAAGTCAAGCTGTCACTCTTTGTGGTCTTATAATGTAGTACTGTACTGTACTGTGCTGTACTGTACTGTTCTGTTCTGTACTGTACTGTACTGTACTGTACTGTACTGTTCTGTTCTGTTCTGTACTGTACTGTACTGTACTGTACTGTACTGTACTGTTCTGTTCTGTTCTGTTCTGTTCTGTACTGTACTGTACTGTACTGTACTGTTCTGTTCTGTTCTGTTCTGTTCTGTACTGTACTGTACTGTTCTGTTCTGTACTGTACTGTACTGTACTGTTCTGTACTGTACTGTACTGTACTGTTCTGTTCTGTTCTGTTGTGTTCTGTACTGTACTGTACTGTACTGTACTGTACTGTACTGTTCTGTTCTGTACTGTTCTGTACTGTACTGTACTGTACTGTTCTGTGCTGTGCTGTGCTGTGCTGTACTGTACTGTACTGTTCTGTACTGTACTGTTCTGTTCTGTTCTGTTCTGTTCTGTACTGTACTGTACTGTACTGTTCTGTTCTGTTCTGTTGTGTTGTGTTGTGTTGTGTTCTGTACTGTACTGTACTGTTCTGTTCTGTTCTGTTGTGTTCTGTACTGTACTGTACTGTACTGTACTGTACTGTACTGTTCTGTTCTGTTCTGTTCTGTTCTGTTCTGTTGTGTTCTGTACTGTACTGTACTGTACTGTGCTGTGCTGTGCTGTGCTGTACTGTACTGTACTGTTCTGTACTGTA
Source organism: Homarus gammarus (assembly GCA_958450375.1). Classification (NCBI taxonomy): domain Eukaryota; kingdom Metazoa; phylum Arthropoda; class Malacostraca; order Decapoda; family Nephropidae; genus Homarus; species Homarus gammarus. The sequence goes on from CAUDMG010001527.1 coordinate 514,886, forward strand.
CTGTTCTGTTCTGTGCTGTGCTGTGCTGTACTGTACTGTACTGTACTGTACTGTACTGTTCTGTACTGTACGTCTCTTTATTTTTAAGTCTTAGTAGTGTTTTGAGTGCTTGTGAAATACAGCACATATTTAGAAGAACTGGTGCTTTTGAGAAACTATAGACCAGCTTTTATTATTGTTATCATTATTGTTACCTAACCTTCTCCACACATTACCTATCTTAATACAAAAGTACTGTAACTACCCTAACCTAAAGTACTGGAACAAGCTTAGCAACTTTGTAGTAAGTGCTGGAACGCTGGAAAGTTTCAAAAGGAGGCTAGATAGATTCATGGATGATAGAGAGTGGTAGTAACTCTCGACAGGAGCTGCCATGAACTGACCAACCAGCTTGTTGTAGACTCCTTATGTTCTTATGTTCTAGCTACCCTAACCTAAAGTACTGTAACTACCCTAACCTAAAGTACTGTAACTACCCTAACCTAAAGTACTCTAACTGCCCTAACCTAATAATATTAAACACAGCATCGGGACTGCAAGACGAGGTAGATGCACTGTCGGCTAAACACGCCAACGTTGAGTCTGTTCTGCTTGATGTAGTCGAGCGTCCTGACCTTCTGGCAGACTTGGTGAAGGGCATCGACGTCGTGGTCTCTCTCCTGCCGTACTCGCTTCACCACGAGGTCGCCAAGCACTGTATAACTCAGAAGGTGGGCTCTGGGGTTAGGTTAGGTTACAGTAGGAGAAGTTAGGTTAGGGTAGAATGAATATCAACTACTGTACCTAGAAAGAATTGAGAGGAGAATGACAAGACTAATCCCGGGCATTAGGAACCTTGAGTACAGAGACGGGTTAAAGCATCTTACTGTACATTCCCTCAAGAGCCGTAGAGCGAGGGACGACATGATAGAGGTGTATAAATGGAAGTCAGGGCTAAACAAAGGGGACATTACAAAGGTACTCAAACTATCCAACCGGGAACAAACTTGAAGCAATCATTTTAAATTAGACAAATGTTGATTTAGGCGCGAGATAGGTAAACATTGGTTTGTAAATAGAGTAGTGAAACAAGTTACCAAACATCATTATTAACTCAAATATGTTGGACAACTTTAAATATGGGTTGAATGTACTGTGTGGTATAGCTGCTCCATTATTATATTGTTATTTAACATGACTACTTCAGACCAACATGGTAACAGCGTCGTACTGCACTCCGGCCATGAGAGAGCTTCACGAGGCAGCTTCAGACGCAGGCATTACTGTGGTTAATGAGGTCGGTCTTGATCCTGGCATTGACCACCTCTTGGCTATGGAATGTTTCGAGGAGGTACAGTACGTCATGTTGGTTAAAGTAACATTTACCTTCTTTGTTAATGTTAACTTGATGTCATCTACTTGTGTTAATGTTAGAAATTATTTCACATACTTATTTTAGATAGAATAACTGATTTATATAGAAATATTGTCTAAAAGATTAACTCATTTGTATAAAGAGACATAGTACTCATTTTTATCAGAATACAGTTGGTTAATTCAGTCATAACTCACAGGTCCAAAGAGGCGGTGGTAAAATTGACTCGTTCGTCTCTTTCTGCGGAGGACTGCCAGCCCCCGAGTTCTCCGACAATCCCCTGCGGTACAAGTTCTCGTGGAGTCCACAGGGTGTACTACTCAATACCCTGGCTGGTGCGAAGTATTTGGAGAATGGCGAGGTGAGTGGTGACTGTTTAATGAGCTCAGTGACTGTTAGATTGATTGAGTGGGTGTTTAATGACTTAGAGGGAGCTGAAAACTGTATAAAATAACAAAAATTTCTATTATTTCTTACAAGTATATAACTAAATATTTATAACTACTAACAAGTTTATAACTAAATATTTTTTATATTATTTACTTTCACCTGATATTAGTAGAATAGTATTAGAAGACCTAACCTAACCCCCGAATATTATTAGGGTAGTTAAGCTACAGGCAAAATAAGCTTGGGTGGACAGTTGACAGCCGCTTGTGTGTTTACAGGTCATAGAGATCCCTCCAGGCGGTGCGCTCCTCGACGCCACCGAAGAATTCACCTTCCTGCCGGGTCTGGCCCTCGAAGGATTCCCCAACCGTGACTCCACCGTTTACAGGAGCCTATACGGCATCCCAGAGGCCAAGACCGTGCTCAGGGGAACTCTGCGCTATAAGGGCTTCTCTGATATTGTCAAGGCATTACAGAAACTTGGACTGATCGATCCTCAACCACACCCCATGTTGCATCGAGGGGGTCCTGATATTACCTGGGTAGGTCTGTGATGTAACACTGTCTCTGGTCATATTTAAACCTTCAACTAAAATGTATACAAAAAATGGTTAGAAAAAGATATTTGACATAAACTTTGAACCTCTGATACAAACAACAGATACAAGTGGTGTGTAATCTATTTCATCTGTAAACAATAATATTTTTTACAGAAACAACTTGTGTGTAGTCTACTCGGCCAGCTGGACTCAAATATTTTCTACGACAACTTGAGATCGCTGGTGCTGGAGCGAATAGATAATGATAACCAGTTACAAAACGTTGAATCTCTGGGGCTGTTAAATGACGATTTGGTGTTCAAGGCTAACTCACCGCTCGAAACTCTCTCTCACTACCTCTCAAAACGACTAGAGCTCCGTAAGTGGCGTCTTGTTTTTGGTGTTGTAGTGTAGCTTGGGATATGTCGGGGTTTCTGTACTCTGGCATGTTGAGTACAGGATTACCCCAGTCATTGGCAATATTGGTTCCAGTATTGTTTTGAGATTTAGGTTCTCTGACATGTTGAGTACAGTAGTTTGTAGTTCTTTACTAATTTCTTGAGTATAGTCATTTGAATTTATATACTCTAACTTAATGAGTACAGTAGTTTTTATTTCCTTTTACTACACATGTACAGGGTGTGTTATAGTTCACACACACATGTACAGGGTGTCTTATAGTTCACACACACATGTACAGGGTGTCTTATAGTTCACCCACACACATGTACAGGGTGTCTCATAGTTCACACACACATGTACAGGGTGTCTCATAGTTCACACACATGTACAGGGTGTCTCATAGTTCACACACACATGTACAAGGTGTCTTATAGTTCACACACACATGTACAGGGTGTCTTATAGTTCACACACACATGTACAGGGTGTCTTATAGTTCACACACACACATGTACAGGGTGTCTTATAGTTCACACACACATGTACAGGGTGTCTTATAGTTCACACACACATGTACAGGGTGTCTTATAGTTCACACACACACATGTACAGGGTGTCTTATAGTTCACACACACATGTACAGGGTGTCTTATAGTTCACACACACATGTACAGGGTGTCTCATAGTTCACACACACATGTACAGGGTGTCTTATAGTTCACACACACATGTACAGGGTGTCTTATAGTTCACACACACATGTACAGGGTGTCTTATAGTTCACACACACATGTACAGGGTGTCTTATAGTTCACACACACATGTACAGGGTGTCTTATAGTTCACACACACATGTACAGGGTGTCTTATAGTTCACACACACATGGACAAGGTGTCTTATAGTTCACACACACATGTACAGGGTGTCTTATAGTTCACACACACATGTACAGGGTGTCTTATAGTTCACACACACATGTACAGGGTGTCTTATAGTTCACACACACATGTACAGGGTGTCTTATAGTTCACACACACATGTACAGGGTGTCTTATAGTTCACACACACATGTACAGGGTGTCTTATAGTTCACACACACATGGACAAGGTGTCTTATAGTTCACCCACACATCATTTATCCCTAAGAACTGTGGAATAAAGCCTAAAGAGCTTCTGTGGTCTGGTTTATTTATTTACGTCGTCACAGAGAGAGGGGAGCGCGATTTGGTGGTTCTACGTCACGAGATCGGCATCACGTGGCCCGACGGCAGGAAGGAGTTGAAGGGCATCAACCTGGTGTCGTACGGCGAGTCAACCGGTTATTCGGCCATGGCCAAGACCGTGGGTTATCCGGCCGCCATAGCCACACGGATGGTCCTGGACGGAGAGATCCAGGGACTAGGGATGGTTCTGCCGTTTACCCGAGACATTTACCGACCGATCATCTCTAGACTCGAAAAGGAAGGAATTACCGCAACGGAAAAATCCACGTGGGTTTAACGAGAACGAATCACCAAGAGAAATAGTTTAATAATAAAGTGTAACACAGGCTTGAGTAGACAGAGCATAATTACTATAAATCATATGATAATAAGAAGAAGAATTTGTATTTTGGCAATTAATGAGGATAGCCGATAAAGCCATTAGAAGCTTATATCCCTTTACCCAACAGCATCTAGGCTGTTGACACTTACCTACAGGTCCCCTCTAATAGTCTGGCGTTCACCAAAATAAAATATCAAAAGTGGCGTTCCGGTAGTGAAGGAGTTTATATTAATTGTTGTTTTGTACTGGTGCTAAATTAATTGTAAGAGTTGTATAAAAAATATTGACGTTTATATTTTGAAAGATCAAGTTGTCAATAATTGTAATGATGTTCGCTGAAGTAATTCTGTAAGATTTAATTTACTGTCCCCCAAAAACTCGTGAAGCCTCTCCTCGTGAACCACAAACCCCAAGATTGAGACTCATGAATCTGAAGCATTTCTGTACACAATACTGTATCAGTGCCTAATGCTTTAGGTTCAAGAGTCTGAATCCTGGGGTTAGTGGCTCATAAGGAGATGTGAGTTCAGAACTGTAGTAAAACCCCCGTTATCCACAATGAATGCATTTGGCACCAAAATGAAATAATAATAATATAAAATTCCTCCGACATCAGCTAGAATCGTAAGTTTGAATACCGTGGACAATGGGGACGAGCTGCCAACAGGACATGGCCAGTCAACAATGTGGGTGTCGTCCTGGCTGTGTGTATGTCACGAGGAGAGAACGGCGTTATAGCCTCCACCCACAGCACTTCCCCCACACTGTTATTATATAGTTTTATATTATATTTTCTTTATTTCTACGCCACATCACTTCCCCCACACTGTTATTTTATAGTTTTATATTATATTTTCTTTATTTCTATGCCACATCATTTATATAGAGTAAATGAGTGTTAAAGAAGTCCATTTTCTGATGCACAATAAGTGAGGCCAGTCTGTAGCACTGTGTATTATAGGGGATCCTAAGAGTGAGTTTCGCCTAACCACAAAATCTCTCGACAGCTTGGCTTGTATAATGTTGTGACCATTCAGTAATGATTTAGAAAGCTGATATTGTTCCACTGTTGTTTATTGTAGTGAATTATGTTGTTAAGAAAATCCAGTGTTTAGTACTACTGTAGTGTAGAGGCGTTTGTTGTGGACAATTATAAAGTAATATTTTAGTATTGCAGTATTTGTTAATTGTAGTTAATTAGTTGTTGTTAAAAGCTGTTATTGTTTCAATATCAGGAGTAATTGTACATTTATAACATTAGCAAACTACTCAAGTTACTTCTCGGTGTGATTGTCATTGCTGATGTTAGTCTATGATATATTTTGTAATTTTTACCCAAATAAATAATTTCTTATATAGATTATTTAATTATGTTTTTCCCATGGGTTACAGTTAGTCAGTGGTTCTCTGGGTCATGACACTCTTTATCAGCAGCATGCTGGTGGCCGTCAGGACCGCAGAGGCTATAGGTCTGGCTCACCTATGGGGGTTACAGAACACTCTTGACTCTCTTTGTAGCTTACTGTATTGGGGGGGGGGGGGGCACTGCCCACAGGGGCCCTACCAGAGGTGCCGTCCCCAGGGGCCCTACCAGGGTGTAGGGACTGTAGCAGGTCCCGCATGTCCTGTGAGGTGTTGGTCGTCTGGGGAGCGCTGATCAGGACCGGAGGAAAGTGAAAGTGTGGCCGTGGAGTTGTGCACAGACGCATGGCGTACAGCAGTGTATTGGTGGAATACTCTGTCTGCCGTGGCTGCGTAGGTGGCCGAGGTAGTGGAATAGGCCAATACTGAGAGGACAAGACGAACTTCTGCAGGGAGCTTCCGAGTGTGAAGCTGGCGCTGGTTAGTGTCAGGAAGCCTGTCTGTGTGGCGGGAGTACAGTCTCCGCATCTCGTCCCAGAGACGTGGAGTTTCCGAGGGAGAGACAGGATAGGTCTTGTAGGAGAGTGGTGCAGGGCCGCTGGTATAGCGTCTTCAGAGCATCCCGTAGGGCAGCGAATTTGTTGTCAGCCGGAGGGTTGGTGATGGTCTCTGAGACTTGCGTGGCGACTTCTGTGGGCAGGGAACAGACCAGGGTGACATACTTTTGTTTGTCTGAAGCTGTAGAGCCGATGAGAGTTGACTCCATGTGGATAAGCCAGTCTTCAATGTTGTGATTGAAGACTGGGAGAGTGATCCGTTCCTCCTCCTCCATTCTGTGAGAGTGTGTCACTCCGGGGTCACCATTTGTGGGGTTTCGTGATGTTGTCTCACACTCAGGATGGTTGGAGAAAGGAAACTCACAATGTGCTCTCTATATATATATTGTAGTGGATGTACAGTGCAGCTTGGTGCTGTAGGAGCGTGGAGTAGAGAGCTGGTTGGTGAGGAACTTGCTCAGAGGTGTTGCTGGCTCAGGTAGAAGGCTGTTCAGGTGAGGGCTTATATAGCAGAGGTAGGCGTGGGTTGATAGCCGACTTTAGACCACGAGGCATTGGCTGGGGAACTCAACGAGGGATCAACTAGTCAGCGACAAACGGCAGTTGTAGTTGTAGGGGAAATATCCACTACAACACTCCACCCCCTCCCTCCCCCGACAAGACTTGATCACACGCGCTTTGTGACTTGACAGAAACAAAGATGTGGTAATATTTGAAAATGAAATCCTATATTATCTTTATTATATCAATAATGAATATCTTAAGAACAGCTGAATTTGTCATCTCTGATACTATGCCCTGCCTGACTACTGTAACAGCATAGTACAGCTGATTACAAAACTTACAGTAACGATATAATCCAAGTCACAGTGGTAAACCTGTATATAATGTGAGATGAAAATACCTTCCTGGCTTTCTCGAGTTATTCTTGCTTAAACAGATGTACAGTAAAAGTCCAAAAATCCGGATGCCAGGAGTCCGGACCACCTGAGAATCCGGACTTTTCGAAAACTCAAACTTTTTAAGTTTAGCGGGGGCTTTTGTGGGTTATGTGAATGAATGGAGTTGCTTTAAAAAATTAATTTACATAATTCTAATAATAAAAGTAATTGTAAATCATAGGTAGCTAATTTTGTTAGTTTTGTAATTAGCTTGAACTGAAATGTAAAATTTGAGGCACTATAAATCTTTTGTGTGTATGTGTGCATGAGTGAATGCCACAGCTGCACAGCGACAACAAACGACTACGCGATCGTCACAAGCAATCAAACTGTGACAACGTATGTAACTTTGAGTCCTACTCTTTCCATGTACAGAGTACAGGCCCATAATAATGGCCCCTAAAGTAAACTTCGTTGTGTGAAGAGAAAGAAGAACACATTGAAATTGAGTGACAAACTTGAAATAATTAAGAAACTCAAATGTAATGTGAGCAATGCTGTTCTAATGGAAACATACGACATTGGAAAGTCTACAATTTATGATATAAAAAAGGCAAAGAATAAAATTCTAGAATTCACAGCTTCTTCTGAGCCTTACATTAAAATTGCTGAAAGAAAAAGTTTACATTGGGCCAAATTAGAGAATCTTGATAAAGTGTTGCACGAATGGTTTTTGTTAAAACGATCAGAAGGTATGGCAATTTCTGGGCCGATGCTTATTGACAAAGCAAAGTCTTTTAAGGAGCAAATGAACATTGAATCAGAGTGTGCATTTAGTGATGGATGGCTTAGGAATTTCAAGACTCATCATGGTATTAGACAGTTTGTTTACACTTTTGTCTAGTGTTGACTTTATTTTTCTTTAAAACTGCTCGTTTTGATAAATGAAGCATGCTTTATTTGCTAATGAATAAACTATCAAAATGTACCTGTTCATCTCTTCTTTATTCCTCCTTAAATTTTACTTTTAAAAGTACTGCCTGAGAATCCGGAAAATCCAAAAATCCGGACCGACCCAATCCCCAAGCAGTCCGGATTTTTGGACTTCTACTGTACTAGCACCGTTTATCAAGGCCTGTATACCTGCACTGTATATGTGCATTGTTTACTTCCTGCACTGGCTATGTATATTGTATAAATGCACTGGTTATGTAGTATTTACATTGTTTGTATACAACTGTATACATTCATTGTCTTGTGCACCATACAGTACAATGTTTGTATACCAGCACAGTCAGTGTAAATTTTATACACTGTGGCGTACTGTTGAGGCAGGTTGTCAGATTCTCTTTATATGGCCTCACAACGTACGTACATGTAATATATCTCACACTCAGGATTGAGGTAAAATAGAAACTCACAATGCATTTCCTGTATATATATATTGTTGTACAGAGCAGTGTTAAAGAGTTACTAGGTCAGGAGAAGCTTGTTCAGAGGAGCTTGCTGGTGGCAGTAGGTAGAAGAGATAGGTGACGGCCAGGTGGGGTCTTATATAGCGGGGGTAGGCGTGGCTTGATGGTTGGCCCCCGCTTTGTTCGGCGTCCCTGGTTACCGACCTTGACCACGAGGCGTACGCCGGGGAATTCGCGGGGGGTCGGCCAGTCAGCGACAAACGGCGCTTGTATTTGTAGGGGAGATGATCCACTGCAATACCTCCATGGTTTATGTAGTTAGTATATATGCACTATATGTATACAGTGTTTATATTCCTGGACTGTCTGTGTACGTTATACGTTCATTGTCTTATGTGTAGTGTAAACTGGTAAACAGTTCACTAAAACAATTATTGTAGACCATCTACCAGTACAATATTTTATCAACACCATCTACCGAATCATCTACTTCAGTTATTCTCGTAACCCATTGTTTTCTATAACAAAATTTTCTTTTATGGAACCAGTAAGACTGCTGAAAATTTGCATATTTCGATCTATGTTCAAATTTTGAATACACTAACTACACTATAATTAATTAATACAACTTAAATGATTCAAAATACAATAATCAGTTAAAACTCTGTAAAGGGCAATTACGGAACTCTACAGTCATTTGTATATAGGAAGGTAGAGCAAAAGTAGTAATATAATGCTATACTTTAGTGTTTCAGTCAGATATTTATAGTTTTCGATTTGTATTTTTATTTTTTAACTTTTCTATTTCAGGTTTGGTTATTGAGGTTCATTTGTTTGTTTGTTTTATCTTGTTGGATTAGGAGGTTAGGTCAGGTCCTTGTGGTTTCTCTGTAGACCACATACTACAGTAGAACAAGCTCTGTAGACCACATACTTCAGTAGCTCCAGCTCTGTAGACCACATACTACAGTAGAACAAGCTCTGTAGACCACATACTTCAGTAGCTCCAGCTTTGTAGACCACATACTACAGTAGAACAAGCTCTGTAGACCACATACTTCAGTAGCTCCAGCTCTGTAGACCACATACTACAGTAGAACAAGCTCTGTAGACCACATACTTCAGTAGCTCCAGCTTTGTAGACCACATACTACAGTAGCTCCAGCTTTGTAGACCACATACTACAGTAGAACAAGCTCTGTAGACCACATACTTCAGTAGCTCCAGCTCTGTAGACCACATACTTCAGTAGCTCCAGCTCTGTAGACCACATACTTCAGTAGCACAAGCTCTGTAGACCACATACTACAGTAGCTCCAGCTTTGTAGACCACATACTTCAGTAGCTCCAGCTCTGTAGACCACATACTACAGTAGAACAAGCTCTGTAGACCACATACTACAGTAGCTCCAGCTCTGTAGACCACATACTACAGTAGCTCCAGCTTTGTAGACCACATACTTCAGTAGCTCCAGCTCTGTAGACCACATACTTCAGTAGCTCCAGCTTTGTAGACCACATACTACAGTAGCTCCAGCTCTGTAGACCACATACTACAGTAGCACAAGCTCTGTAGACCACATACTTCAGTAGCTCTAGCTTTGTAGACCACATACTACAGTAGCTCCAGCTCTGTAGACCACATACTACAGTAGCACAAGCTCTGTAGACCACATACTTCAGTAGCTCTAGCTTTGTAGACCACATACTTCAGTAGCACCAGCTCTGTAGACCACATACTACAGTAGCTCCAGCTTTGTAGACCACATACTACAGTAGCTCCAGCTCTGTAGACCACATACTACAGTAGCACAAGCTTTGTAGACCACATACTACAGTAGCTCCAGCTTTGTAGACCACATACTACAGTAGCACCAACTCTGTAGACCACATACTACAGTAGCACAAGCTTTGTAGACCACATACTACAGTAGCTCCAGCTTTGTAGACCACATACTACAGTAGCTCCAGCTCTGTAGCCCACATACTACAGTAGCACAAGCTTTGTAGACCACATACTACAGTAGCTCCAGCTCTGTAGCCCACATACTACAGTAGCTCCAGCTCTGTAGACCACATACTTCAGTAGCTCCAGCTTTGTAGACCACATACTACAGTAGCACCAACTCTGTAGACCACATACTTCAGTAGCTCCAGCTCTGTAGACCACATACTACAGTAGCACCAACTCTGTAGACCACATAATACTGCAGTGGATTTCTCCCCTACAAATGCTGTTTGTCGCTGCCTAGCCGACCCCACCAATTCCCCAATGTGTGCTTCGTGGTCTGGGTTAACCAGCGCTGCCATACATCACGGAGCGGGGGTCAACTACAAAGCCACGCCTACCCCTGCTATTTAATACCTGACCTCGTGGTGATCTGGCTCTTTCTACCTCCACCAACCAGCCAGCAACACCTCCTCCTCCTCCGCCTGCCTGGCGGTCCTCGCTCCGGCCGGCGAGCATGGCGACCCACAAGCTGTCCTTCTCTGAGCGTCCTCACCAACCAGCTCTCTCTACATCACGCTTGCAACCATGCTGCCTTCCCAGCACCAAGCTGCACTGTACATCCAATACAACATGTATACAGAGAGCACATTGTGAGTTTCCTTTCTCCACCCCATCCTGAGTGTGAACCAAACATTCTGAACCCCACACTACAGTAGCTCCAGCTCTGTAGACCACATACTACAGTAGTTCCATCTTTGTAGACCACATACTACAGTACCACAAGCTCTGTAGACCACATACTTCAGTAGCATAGCGGGGAGTATTCACCACCTGATGTGACGCTCAGAGGGATAATGGCGGCCGGGCGGCAAGGCACTCCGACCGCATGGAACCTGAGGTGACGGTAGAACGGGGAATACTGAGGACATTGCCCCGCCGCTCCTCATCACGTAGGCCTACAGTTTCCAATCCTTAATTTTCACTTTCGTTTCTTATGGTTCTCACCTGAACACTTTTTGGTATATTGTCACTCATGCCTTATAAACACATATTTGAATCCTAAATTACACACTAAGGTAAGGTCTTGGTTTGCTAGTTCGTGGGCAAATTCATGGGGTTATAATATCAACGTGGCACCCGAGGCGGGTACATGCCGCGCCTTGAAACAAAGGCTGAATGTTCATGGCGGGGGTGTATCAACTTCACTTAAAACTGTAATGAGGGATCCTCCTCTCACACATTGCACTATTTGAACACAGACATAAGATTCTCTGATCACTGTACCTGTCGTGGGTATATGTCACGTGAGGCTACGAGGTGTATTAAGTCCATACCGACGCATACGAGATATTTCCTTTCAAGTATAGTTTCTGGGTCACTTCCAACACCTCACATAGTTCTGATACATTTATCCTTTTTCCAGATCATTGTTCTCATGTATTTTCATATGATATCTGTGGAAGTTATGTTCGCTACACGCTCACGGACGTAAATAGTATGACCTTCAAACCCTGATCCACACGTAGTCCTGCAGTACACTAGTCCGGCTCAACTGGACTTTAACATTTATCTTATGGATACCCTGAGTTCTCCTTAATGCTATGAATACATACAATTAACATTATATAACTGTACCTGGGTACAATACAACACATGGTCTAGTAACATTGAGTAGGTGAGTTATCCTTTATCAAAGTTTCCCGTTCTCTGAGGTTCTACAAGCGCGGTGGATTTGAATGTTATATAGCGTAATATGAATTAAATGGGGTTTTCAGGAATGACAATGATGTGCGCAATACACCTGAGGGGCAAAATTTAATACTCCTGTAATAATAATAATAATTCAACTAAGTAAAAAAAAAATGCCTATCTACCTATTGGACAAACTAAACTCCTTCCGGACCACGGGCGTTTCCGGACCACAGAATGCCGGACTACAGTGGTATAGATAACCCTCATTAATGTTACAACTGATGTACAGTTCAGTACATTTCAGTACAGAACAGTACAGTACAGATGTCCCTCATTAATGTTACAACTGATGTACAGTACAGAACAGTATAGTTCAGTACAGTACAGATGTCCCTCATTAATGTTACAACTGATGTACAGTACAGTACAGATGTCCCTCATTAATGTTACAACTGATGTACAGTACAGAACCTTACAGATGGCATTCATTAATGTTACAACTGATGTACAGTACAGTACAGAACCGTTCAGTACAGTACAGTACAGAACGGTTCAGTACAGTACAGTACAGTACAGTTCAGTACAAAACAGTACAGTACAGATGTGTCTCATTAATGTTACAACTGATGTCCAGTACAGTACAGATGTCCCTCATTAATGTTACAACTGATGTACAGGACCACCATATGTACGGTAATAACACAGTAAATATAGTTTATACCTTTACAATAATTCAAGAGGAAATATAAGGCACTAGAGTGTGAAGTAAGAAGACGATCTGTGACGAAGAGGAGAGAGTAAAATACACTTACAGGACTTGACATAGTTTCCCTTACCAAAGTGACACTCTCTTAAATATTAAATGCTTATACATTTATTTAACTAATTGAGTGAACAATTGGTAAATTTTTATTTATTTTTAACTAGTAATTAGCAAATACAAATTAAACAAAATAAATAAACCAAAATAGAAATATATTGAGAAATACCAAAAATATCCAATATTACCAAAACTATAATAAAAACCCACAATAAAAACTAGAAAAAAAAAGATGGGGATCATCCTTCTAGTGACACAAGGGTCATGGAGGGACTCCCCCAACATATAAAGCCCTGTAGGGTATGAGATGTTTGGTTCACACTCAGGATGGGGTGGAGAAAGGAAACTCTCAATGTGCTCTCTGTATACATGTTGTATTGGATGTACAATGCAGCTTGGTGCTGGGAAGGCAGCATGGTTACAAGCGTGATGTAGAGAGAGCTGGTTGGTGAGGATGCTCACAGGAGGACCAGCCTGTGGGTCGCCATGCTCGCCGGCGGGAGCGAGGACCACCAGCCAGGCGGAGGAGGAGAAGGTGTTACTGGCTGGTTGGTGGAGGTATTAAGAGAGGGATCACCACGAGGTCAGGTCTTAAATAGCGGGGGTAGGCGTGGCTTAGTAGTTGACCCCCGCTCCGTGATGTATGGCGACGCTGGTTGACCCAGACCACGAGGCACACACTGGGGAATTCGTGGGGTCGGCTACTCAGCGACAAACAGTTTGTTGGGGAGAAATCCACTACAGCCCCAAGAAAACACCCTCAGGTCTAATGGTTCATCTCTATATCACCAACCAACCTAACTACTTCAATACTCTTGTCGACAGTGAAGGACAGACCAAGACTGTTAATATATAACCTAGTTTAATAGGAAAATCATAAAATTGATCTATGAGGTCAATAGTTATTATATTGGCTGCGACTTAACGCTTGCATTTTCCTCCAAGTTCACTGATCAAATATAATAGTTACCCCAGGAACGTTTTCTGTGATCAAATATAATAGTTACCCCGAAGACCTTCCTCTTATTAAAGCACAATCCTTTTTATTCTTCTTCTTCCTCTCATCAAAACACAATCCTTCTTATTCTTCTTCTTCCTCTCATCAAACCACAAGGAAAGAGAGGACGCAACTAACCTTCCTGCGTTTGAGGACAGACGGTTCGACACAGCACTGACCCACATTGTGTTCACAGAAGAGGGTATTAGAAATAAACTGTCCAGGCTAAAGGTCCATAAGAGTCCCGGACCTGACATGGTGCATCCTAGAGTGCTAAGAGAGTTGTGCAACGAGCTTGCAGAGCCCCTGAAGATTCTGTTTTGTAAATGCCTGGATGGACAAATGGTCCCCAGTGAAAGGAAAGTGGCTTATGTGAGTCCTATCTTCAAGAAGGGCGATAGTCACTCCACGAACAACTATAGACCGGTGAGCCTGACCAGCATAATATGTAAAGTACTTGAGAGTATTATCAGAGATGCCGCGATGGAACATCTACGAAACAACCTTGTAAAAGATTGCCAACACGGTTTTATGCCGGGGCGCTCTTGCTTGACACAATTGCTCAAGGTATTGGATATTTGGACCCATATTCTAGAACGGGGTGGTAATATCGACAATATTTACCTAGATTTTGCCAAGGCTTTCGACAGTGTACCCCACGAAAGGCTGAAAATCAAACTGGAAGGGTACGGAATTCGGGGAAATGTCCTAGCGTGGATAGAAGACTTTTTACATGACCGCAAGCAATGTGTGGTGATTAATGGCACGAAATCGTCATCTTTTACCTGTAACAAGTGGGGTACCGCAGGGTAGTGTATTGGACCCGCTGTTGTTTGTTTCATAAATGATATGCCTGACGTTGTACACTCCCCCATACAAATGTTTGCCGATGATGGCAAGTTATTTCGGGAAATTAAGAACCAAGCGGACTGTGAAGAGCTGCAGAAGGACCTCTGTGGGCTCCAGGAATGGTCGAAGGAATGGCTGCTGAGATTCAATGTCACGAAGTGTAAGAGGATGCACCTGGGGCGTACCAACGGTAAGGAGGCGTATCATATGTCCCAACGGGATGAAGAAAATGCACTAGTTGAGACTGTGTGTGAGAAGGACCTAGGTGTGTATGTTGACAATGAGCTGAAGTTCTCGGGCCATTGTGAGAAGAAGGTAAATCAGGCAAATAAATTATTGGGTTATATAAGAAGGTCGTTCAGATATCTAGACGGTCCGTCCCTCGTGACGATCGTCAGGAGTGAAGTGCTTCCCCATCTGGAGTACTGTCACCCCATCTGGTCCCCGAGATATGCTAGGGACTGTCAGTTGGTTGAAAATGTTGAAAGGAGGGCCACCAAACTGGTGCCTGCACTTCGGCACCTCAGCTACCCTGAGAGATTGGAGCGCCTGAACTTGCCTAGCTTATACTACAGACGGGCAAGGGGGGACCTAGTTGAGGTTTATAAGCATCTCAGGGGGCTCTACTCAGTTGAGTGTCCTTACTTGGAGCTGGCGGACGCTCGCCCCACAAGGGGTCACAGCTCAAGATTGAAGAAGCCGCAAGTCCAGAAAACCGTGAGGGCAAACTTTTTCGGAGTGAGGGTTGTAAACTCTTGGAACAATCTACCAGAGAGTGTTGTGACGGCACCGAGTGTGAGCTGTGAACTGTTGGAACAATCTACCAGAGAGTGTTGTGACGGCACCGAGTGTGAGCTGTGAACTCTTGGAACAATCTACCAGAGAGTGTTGTGACGGCACCGAGTGTGAGCAAGAGAAGACTTGACCAACACTGGAGCGGGTTCAGGTACATTCAGGAGCCGGTGCATGCCCAGTATTTGCCAACAGTGCGTGACAGAGACGTGACCGATCGCCCAAGCGGCTAACAAGCCGATCAGTGGCGAAGAGGATAAAAATAAAAAGTAAATACACCTGTAAAGTTGTGATAATTACAGAAAAAATGTGTCCTCAAAAAACAAGTAAAAATAAAACTGCGTATCATCAGTCATTAGTGTTTTGTGTGTGTGTGTGCGTGTGTGATCTCCTTATACGTATTTATTAAGGTGATGATAAATGAAGGTGGAGGAGGTGGTGTGTGGACTGCCTCTCCTCCCTCCACCTATCTTGACTTACGCGTTTATGATCATTTTCGTGTTTTATTTATTGATTTTATTTTATTTATTTGTTTTCGTCTTCGTTAAAATCTGCGACAAAGTAATTTAAATCTCGCATAGTAACGGTAATATATGAGTGATAAGATAATTATTGAATTGTTGTTTAAGTACCGTAAAGAGTCGTTCCAGTGCTTGTTTGATAGTTTTGTTTTACGGGATTAGCCCACCCGGGCACATTTTTTAATTTTAGTTTAACAAATTTATTGGCAGAGCTTGTAGTACAGTTTGCCTATTCTGAGTAATTCAGTCAGGTCTTGACACTGAGGGTGGTATCACTTCTCACTGTCACGCAGGACAGAGGTTCATACACAAAGAAATACATCATATTCATTAACAACTATAAATGTATAGAGGTCAGATTCATATGGATAATGTCACTGTTCACTGCCATGCAGGACAGAGGTTCGTACACAAAGATTTGCATCATATTCATTGACAGTACATATACATATATGTAAACACACACACACACACATATACATACATATGCGTATATACATACACATATACATGTACACGTACATATACATGCACACACGCACACATACATACATATACGTCGGTCAGATTCATGTGGGTAATGTCACTTTTCACTGCCATACAGGACAGAGGTTCGTACACAAAGAATGCATCATATTCATTGACACTATATATAGGTCAGATTCATGTGGGTAATGCCACTGTTCACTGCCACGCAGGACAGAGGTTCGTACACAAAGAAGGAAATACATCACATTCACCAGCAGCATATATGGGTCAGTGGATCACATACATTGGAGTCATATTCTAGTTGAAGACTAATCAGTGTGGGCTAGCAAATTTGGGATAAACAGCAAGAATGTCCTCAAGCACACCTGATTCAATGAAGTAATTACATAGTTCAAGATACAGTAAGTCAGGTGGCCTGAAGTCTTTGACAGTGTCACATTCAATAATATAGTGTTCAAGTGTATGCTTTAAAGGTTTATCACAAAGTTTGCATGCTGAGTGTTCCGGTATGGGTACAGCGTTACTAACTTGCCAGATGTGTCTGTATCCTAGCCTAATTCTGGCCACGACTACATCACATTGTCTGGTTCTGTCCTTATGCTGGCCATACCGGTACCTCTTGTTACAAAATTTGTCATATTTACTAATGCTACAACTGTCAGGTCTCTCTGCATTTCTCACTTCTTCTAGATCAGAGTTCATGATTCTGACTTGAATGTTTTTAATTACGGCATTGGACAGACCAAGGTCACGGTCAACATTTTCTTTCTTACACCCCTCATTGGCCAGTCTATCAGCACGGTCATGATACCTGATTCCAACATGGGACGGAATCCACACAAATTCGATACGAAAGTTGTTCTCATTGGCAGTTATCACATTCCTTTTAATATCACATGCAACTTTAGACATAGAACCTGACGGGCTGTTCATTGATTTCAAAGCACTTTGAGAGTCACAGAATATCACCCCACCTCCATTTTCTTTGAGGTAGTCTGTGGCTAAGTAGATTCCAGTTAGTTCAGTTTGTGTTGTGCTGGCCCAGTTGTTTAGCCTTTGTTTGTTTGACACTATCATCTCTTTTTCTTTATATATTACAATTGCACAGCCTGTTCTACCTGTGTTTGTCTGCACAGAACCATCAGTAAAAGCATAACATTCACTTGATTTAATACTCTGTATGTGTCTGTTAATAGTTTCTAGTGTGACACATCTCACCACATCGGTGTTTAACATTTGCTTACTACCAACAGGAGTGTAATTAATAGGAACTGATATGTCCAGCCAAGGAGGAATGGCATTAATAGCTTCGTCTGGGGTGATTGGGACATTCAGTTTCAGGAGATCTGCAACACTTTTATGAAGCCACGCCCCAAAGAGAGTCTTTTTTGAAAGGTTGGCGAGATGGTCGGGATTACTTAGATAGAACATCAACTCAGTTTGAGTTGTAGTTTGAGAACTATTGTTCTTCAAAACTTTGACACAAAACATGGTGTTAAGTAGGGCTATCCTCTCAGATAGGGAGGGCAGTCCGAGCTCTTTCCTCATGTTTACAATTCTGGTTGATTTTGGGCATCCTAGAATGATGCGCATGGTTCATTTTGCACTACCTCAAGGCTGTTGAGTTGTTTAGGCGGAATAGTCACAAGATGGAGAGCAAGATAGTCAACTACAGAACGAATGAAGTGAAGATAAAAAGCACGAGCATAGGTGATGTTAATTCCATAGCCCTTGCCAACAAGGGTTCTGAGGGGTTTAAGGCGCTGCATTAGTTTGTCACGAAGGTTGCTGACAAAGTTTGCATCATTCACAGCAACTTTGTTATTAGTGCTGGAACCTGGAGAGTTTCAAAAGGAGGCTAGATAGATTCATGGACGATAGAAAGTGGTAGTAACTCTCGACATGAGCTGCCATGCACAGGCCAACCGGCCAATTGCAGACTCCTTATGTTCTTATTCTCTTGGCTGTGGGTTATGTGTATACCTTCGTCAGCCAGTGCCCTACCAGCTGAGTATTTCACCCCTGCTCTGTGTGTGAGAAGACGTGTATAGAGTGTATGAGTTACTCTACCCTTACACACAATATAAACGTCACAAAAACTGTCTCGTTACCAACACTGAATTCCTGACATGAACCCTTAACATTATTACTAGTTAACCGTAATAAGAAAACACGCAATTAACATCAGTACAAGTTGACGTCATGTAAAACCCGCTAATTAGAACGCAGGATGGCAGTGACGTGCTTCCCTTTTTATGCAGTTATTGTAATTCTTGACGCCGGTGATCTATAGCCATAACGCCGTCACCGTTTAATTAATTAGCATCGAATACACTTGTAAAGTTGTGATAATTACAGAAAAAATGTGTCCTCAAAAAACAAGTCAAAATAAAACTGCGTATTAACAGTCATTAGTGTTTTGTGTGTGTGTGTGATCACCTCCATGGACAGTGGCGGGTTAAGACTTTCGTAGGCCTTAGGCACCTCTAAGATATGGGGCCCCATTTGACAGCATATTCACTAATAACACAAGCTAGTACCTAATTATAAAATGTGATGTCGAAAGAATACGATTCAGTGATGTTTGCCATGAATTGAGTCAAAGAAAATGGGTTAGATCAGCTGTTCTTATACAGTACAGAAATATATTTGTTTACAAGAAGCACAGCTAGCTGGTGGACACTAATAGGATTAAGTAATAAATAAATGGGAAAAAAGTACCTCAGTATCAATTTAATAAAAACCTGTAGAAAAAGGGGAAGAAAAGTTCTCGTTATATTTTTCGTAGGCCCTAGGAGGAGGTGGTGTGTGGACTGCCTCTCCCTCCACCTATCTTGAGTTACGCGTTTATGATCATTTTCGAGTTTTATTTATTGATTTTATTTGATTTATTTGTTTTCGTCTTCGTTAAAAACTGCTACAAAGTAATTTAAATCTCGCATAGTAACGGTAATATATGAGTGATAAGATAATTATTGAATTGTTGTACCGTAAAGAGTCGTTCCAGTGCTTGTTTGATAGTTCGCTCGTTTGTTTCTTTAATTACTTCCAATAAAGCTCACCAAGGTTTTATTTTAGAGTAATAAGATAAGTAAGAATATAATTGATATACGTCATTATTCTAACATCAACAACGATTTATACGATAGAGAATTAAAAATAAATAAATTTTGGCGATATGGCAACATGTACAGTATGGGGCAGCCTGACAGCCACGACATGACCCGCTGTTCGTGTCCGGTTAATGGTCAAGGTGGACGTGTGCATTATTCCTCAATTTTTGACAATTTCCTTACAAACTTGATAATCTTTCGGTGTTATATACTGATATAAGTGGAAGTGTTCGGTGTTGTGAAGTGCTGGAGGACTCGCAACGTGAAGTGTTGTGTTAATATATGGGAAATATTGGTTAAAAGGTGAAGTGACTCGATGAGATTAGAGGATATTTGTCACTGATGCCAAGTGAAGTGTTATGTGCCCATAACTTGATTGGATTAATGGAAATAAATAGCGTTAACGGAGATGGTGAACTTACAGTAATTGAAGGTTAAAGAAAAATTCACGCGTGGAATCCCTTTTTCTAGTGAACATTAAAAGTACGACGAGGTACCGTAGTGAATTTTCCAAGTGTCCTTTTTGAAGTGAAATCAATTAAAACATGTGGGAACTACAAGAGTATTCACCACAGTTAACTACACCAGGACTTGATTCACCCTCCGCCAGGAATTTAAATTAAGGTATGATTAAAACTTTGGTTTAGTTAATGTTATGCCATGTATTACAATTGGCACAAAGAGCTATTAAAATTGTTATGGGTTAATACGTCTGACTCGCCGCTACCCCTAGCAACAACATCAAATACAATATCATATCCGTACACTTTACATTCAGAAACATTAAGAAAATCTAACATTAAACCTTACCAACAACTCGAGAACGTATACCAACACCCACAGTAGGTTTAGGTCTGGTTTTGTTGGGGTTTTTACTCATGTGTATAACGAAAAACCGTCCCTGCCTATTAGGTTTATGGACATGAAGGTTATGAATGGATAATAATCACAATTTTACATTAGACAAAATTATGATTATCTAAGGACGATGAAACGGGCTGTGATTATGGAATTTTTCGTTGAATTACTATCCTTCCGGCAAACATTAAGAGTCTTTGAGCTTTGTTACGAACCCCTCCACCGATTGTCTTCATCTACCTACCCAGCACCACGAGCAACGCCATCTAGGGACGAAACACGAGTATGGCTCGTCTTAGTTACCACTCCCGGGTTTCCCTTCTCCATATCCTGGTTGTTGCGTCACTTCCGCCTCAGTCTACTTTGTCAGCTCCAATTCGAGGAGAGGATACTTCACTCTGGGAAGCGACCACAGGATCACCTATCCTGGAAACCTACGGCACAGTGACTATTTACCGTCTTCTACCATACTCAGCCTTGCTCGTCAGCCATCTCAGCTCCTCACTTAAGTATTTGTAATCTTGTATTGCCTCTTCCCCCTCCACATTGCTTCACTATTGTTTTATGTTTTATTACTATGTATATACTGTTCGTGTTTAGGTTAAGTTTGGTTAAGGGTAGTGTATAAGCTGAATATTTTGTTAAGGAATTTATGGTACTTTATTATATACATCGAAAACTCGCATCCTTTGTCTACCCTTTTTTTAGTCCGATTGTCTTTGTTTTTTTTTTGTTGCTACCTGTTGGGATCTGGGTAGACGTATAACTATATTCTAAATCCCCAACTCGTAACGGCTTTTATTGACCGCTACACCTATGGTTAACGAGTGAGTTTCTTTATAGAAAGTTGATATATTTAACTGAAGGGATGAAGGTCGCTACGGTGGCTGAGGTGTAACCACGGCTTGTTCAACAGAGCGAGTATCTTCATCACATTGTATCCAACTAATTATTAGTTTGGTCTTAAAAACCGGTGTGTGTTGTTAAAGTAATGATTATAACTTACTACAGGAGCACTTTGAACTCAGTTTTCGTCGATTATTTTTAGAATGTGACTTGAATGTACCTGTAGTTTAACGGAGTGTTCAGGTGTTTGAGATGAGTAAAAAATGTTCTGGATTTACTGAGGTCACGATATGTAGTCTGTAGGCTGGTCGCTTCGGGGTGGTAAAAGTCTCAGGAAAGTAGCTTTGATATTATCGGAAAACGAATCACAGAGAACAGGTAAGTTTTGATATGTATCACTTAGTGTTTCATTTAATTTTAAAATCAAACTTTAACCATTAATGATTTCTGTCAGGTTGTTGGAGAGACGAGGGCACTGGGGCCACCAAGTACTTGTTGTTTATTCTCAGCCTCAATACCAAGCCCGTTAGATACAAGCAACGTAAACAAGATCCATGGACAGTCCCGGATTATCAATTAGGAACAGTTGTCTTAAGTGTCACTTCCGGGTCAAGGCTGTACTTGACCTAAATAGATAAACAAATGGAATTATTGGATCAAATGAAAACTGAAATAATAATTATTTTTTACTTAAATTATTAACAATTATTATCTCTCAATCAATTATCTTATTACTTATAATAACAAATAATTTCTAATTAATAAATGACTTAACTTATTTTTATAAACTACATTTATTAGATATTAACTAAAACGCTTACTTGATCATAATAACAAAGGGACCAATTATATAAACGTATTTTTCAATTAATTTTCTTATTTTTTAAAGTATTTTTGTTATTGATAGTTCCATATTATTCCTGTAATGATGTGTTAAATTTACTATTATATATTCTAGTCACCTTACCCTGTGCTGGTAAGGTTTTAACTGTCATTATTTGTTCAAGCCCATCTTATTTCTTTATTTGTATTGTAACCAGCATTCTTTGTACTCTAACGACCATCTGCATCGTTAAACGACCCACCGGCGGGTCGCGTGGCGGGAGCCGACCTTATATATAGGACCCACCAACTGACTTGAGTCAGTTCAGTCCTCTTGTCATACAGACCACATCATTTTGAGTAACACTTGTTACTTATATTTAATTTATTTGTGTTGTTCCTGTCGCCACCAATGTGGTATATCTATGTGAGTACCTATTTATGTCTGTTTGTGTCCATCAGTATTTGCTTAGTTGTATTCAAGTAATTCGGTGTTAACGTAATCCAATGCTTTATTTTTATTCTTTTGTTGTTTCGATGTTTTGTATCACTTGTGTTTTAAAAGTCTCGATGGTGAATCAATTTGTTGTGACAGCCTACGAGGCTCATCATTGTGTTAATATTTAATCAATTAAATGCTTAAAGGTTTACTTTACTTATTTTTATTCTCTTATAACTTGCTTCACTTTTTGTTTGGTTACGCCTAGAACCTGGAAATGTAAGTAAATTAAGAGACGGCGTAACAATATATATATATATATATATATCGTGTAGATCCACAAAGAAAACGTGGATAAGATAAATCTTGATAAAAATATTTAAAGAGAAATAACTGGATCCCTTCCATTCCTTGATATCCTTATCATGAGAAATGGCCAAAACTACAAATTTAAGATATACAGAAAGCCCACACAGGTAGACAGTTTCATACACTTTTTATCGAATCACCTGGAGTCTACCAAAATGTTAGTTTTTTCTGTTATGTTCTTAAGATGTCTGCGTATTTGTGACTGAATTTATTGACGATGAATTGAAACACATTCGTTCCATTGCACAGAAACTTGGGTATCCTTCTGTGTTTGTTGATCGTTGTTTTAAAAGGGCTAAATAATCCTTTCATTCCTCTCAAACCAGACAAATTCCTACACTTAAGAATATTCTCACTCTTCCCAATCGTAATGAATTTGTCCCGTTAGTTCGGTCCCTCAAGCTGCTAAATATTAATGTTGTTTTCATGTATGAGTCAACCATTTTTTTTTTTTATAATTTTTTTTTATTTTTTTTTTTACAATTTCTTTTTTTTATATTTTTTTTATTTTTTTTTATTTTTATTTTTTTTAATTTTTTTTTTAATTTTTTTTTAATTTTTTTTTTATAATTTTTTTTTGTTAAAATTTTTGTTTTATATAATTTTTTTTATAATTTTTTTTTTTTTTTTTTTATTTTTTATTTTTATAAATTTTTTTTATAATTATTTATAATTTTTTTTTTTTTTTTTTTTTTTTTAATTTTTTTTATCCCTTTTTTTATTTTTTTTTAATTTTTTTTTTTATAATTTTTTTTTTTATAATTATTTTTTTTTGTAATAAATATCGACCCTGCAAATTTCGACTCTGTAAATTTCGACCCTGTAAATTTCGACCCTGTAAATTTCGACCGTGTAAATTTCGACCGTGTAAATTTCGACCCTGTAAATTTCGACCCTGTAAATTTTGACCCTGTAAATTTCGACCCTGTAAATTTCGACCCTGTAAATTTCGACCCTGTAAATTTCGACCCTGTAAATTTCGACCCTGTAAATTTCGACCCTGTAAATTTCGACCCTGTAAATTTCGACCCTGTAAATTTCGACCCTGTAAATTTCGACACTGTAAATTTCGACCCTGTAAATTTCGACCCTGCAAATTTCGACCCTGCAAATTTCGACCCTGCAAATTTCGACCCGGCAAATTTCGACCCGGCAAATTTCGACCCGGCAAATTTCGACCCTGTAAATTTCGACCCTGCAAATTTCGACCCTGCAAATTTCGACCCTGTTAATTTCGACCCTGCAAATGTGGACCCTGCAAATGTGGACCTGGTAAATTTCGTCCCTGTAAATTTCGACCGTGTAAATTTCGACCCTGTAAATTTCGACCCTGTAAAATTCGACCCTGTAAAATTCGACCCTGCAAATTTCGACCCTGCAAATTTCGACCCTGCAAATTTCGACCCTGTAAATTTCGACCCTGTAAATTTCGACCCTGTAAATTTCGACCCTGTAAATTTCGACCCTGTAAATTTCGACCCTGCAAATTTCGACCCTGCAAATTTCGACCATGTAAATTTCGACCCTGCAAATTTCGACCCTGTAAATTTCGACCCTGCAAATTTCGACCCTGTAAATTTCGACCCTGCAAATTTGGACCCTGTATATTTGGACCCGGTAAATTTCGACCCTGTAAATTTCGTCCCTGTAAATTTCGACCCTGTAAATTTCGACCCTGCAAATTTCGACCCTGCAAATTTCGACCCTGCAAATTTCGACCCTGCAAATTTCGACCCTGCAAATTTCGACCCTGCAAATTTCGACCCTGCAAATTTCGACCCTGTAAATTTCGACCCTGTAAATTTCGACCCTGTAAATTTCGACCCTGTAAATTTCGACCCTGTAAATTTCGACCCTGCAAATTTAGACCCTGCAAATTTAGACCCTGTAAATTTCGACCCTGCAAATTTCGACCCTGCAAATTTCGACCCTGTAAATTTCGACCCATTAAATTTTGACCCATTAAATTTTGACCCTGTAAATTTTGACCCTGTAAATTTTGACCCTGTAAATTTCGACCCAGTAAATTTCGACCCAGTAAATTTCGACCCTGTAAATTTCGACCCTGTAAATTTCGACCCTGTAAATTTCGACCCTGCAAATTTCGACCCTGCAAATTTCGACCATGCAAATATCGACCATGCAAATATCGACCATGCAAATATCGACCCTGCAAATTTCGACCCTGCAAATTTCGACCCTGAAAATTTCGACCCTGCAAATTTCGACCCTGAAAATTTCGACCCTGAAAATTTCGACCCTGAAAATTTCGACCCTGAAAATTTCGACCCTGTAAATTTCGACCCTGCAAATTTCGACCCTGTAAATTTCGACCCTGCAAATTTCGACCCTGCAAATTTCGACCCTGCAAATTTCGACCCTGCAAATTTCGATCCTGTAAATTTTGAGCCTGTAAATTTCGACCCTGAAAATTTCGACACTGCAAATTTCGACCCTGTAAATTTGGACCCGGTAAATTTCGACACTCTGTAAATTTCGACACTCTGTAAATTTCGACACTCTGTAAATTTCGACCGTGTAAATTTCGACCGTGTAAATTTCGACCGTGTAAATTTCGACCGTGTAAATTTCGACCGTGTAAATTTCGACCGTGTAAATTTCGACCCTGTAAATTTCGACCCTGCAAATTTCGACCCTGCAAATTTCGACCCTGCAAATTTCGACCCTGAAAATTTCGACCCTGCAAATTTCGACCCTGTAAATTTCGACCCTGAAAATTTCGACCCTGAAAATTTCGACCCTGTAAATTTCGACCCTGTAAATTTCGACCCTGAAAATTTCGAACCTGTAAATTTCGACCCTGCAAATTTCGACCCTGCAAATTTCGACCCTGTAAATTTCGACCCTGTAAATTTCGACCCTGTAAATTTCGACCCTGTAAATTTTGACCCTGCAAATTTCGACCCTGTAAATTTCGACCCTGTAAATTTCGACCCAGTAAATTTCGACCCGTAAATTTCGACCCTGTAAATTTCGACCCTGTAAATTTCGACCCTGTAAATTTCGACCCTGCAAATTTCGACCATGCAAATTTCGACCCATCAAATTTCGACCCTGCAAATTTCGACCCTGCAAATTTCGACCCTGCAAATTTCGACCCTGCAAATTTCGACCCTGCAAATTTCGACCCTGCAAATTTCGACCCTGCAAATTTCGACCCTGCAAATTTCGACCCTGCAAATTTCGTCGACCCTGCAAATTTCGACCCTGCAAATTTCGACCCTGCAAATTTCGACCCTGCAAATTTCGACCCTGTAAATTTCGACCCTGTAAATTTCGACCCTGAAAATTTCGACCCTGCAAATTTCGACCCTGTAAATTTCGACCCGGTAAATTTCGACACCTGTAAATTTCGACACTCTGTAAATTTCGACACTCTGTAAATTTCGACCGTGTAAATTTCGACCGTGTAAATTTCGACCGTGTAAATTTCGACCGTGTAAATTTCGACCTGTAAATTTCGACCCTGTAAATTTCGACCCTGTAAATTTCGACCCTGCAAATTTCGACCCTGCAAATTTCGACCCTGCAAATTTCGACCCTGCAAATTTCGACCCTGCAAATTTCGACCCTGCAAATTTCGACCCTGTAAATTTCGACCCTGTAAATTTCGACCCTGTAAATTTCGACCCTGTAAATTTCGACCCTGCAAATTTCGACCCTGCAAATTTCGACCCTGAAAATTTCGACCCTGTAAATTTCGACCCTGTAAATTTCGACCCTGTAAATTTCGACCCTGTAAATTTCGACCCTGTAAATTTCGACCCGTAAATTTCGACCCTGTAAATTTCGACCCTGTAAATTTCGACCCTGTAAATTTCGACCCTGTAAATTTCGACCCTGTAAATTTCGACCCTGCAAATTTCGACACTGCAAATTTCGACCCTGAAAATTTCGACCCTGAAAATTTCGACCCTGAAAATTTCGACCCTGCAAATTACGACCCTGCAAATTTCGACCCTGCAAATTTCGACCCTGCAAATTTCGACCCTGCAAATTTCGACCCTGCAAATTTCGACCCTGCAAATTTCGACACTGTAAATTTCGACCCTGCAAATTTCGACCCTGAAAATTTCGACCCTGAAAATTTCGACCCTGAAAATTTCGACCCTGAAAATTTCGACCCTGAAAATTTCGACCCTGAAAATTTCGACCCTGCAAATTTCGACCCTGAAAATTTCGACCCTGAAAATTTCGACCCTGTACATTTCGACCCTGTAAATTTCGACCCTGTAAATTTCGACCCTGTAAATTTCGACCCTGTAAATTTCGACCCTGTAAATTTCGACCCTGTAAATTTCGACCCTGTAAATTTCGACCCTGTAAATTTCGACCCTGAAAATTTCGTCCCTGTAAATTTCGACCCTGTAAATTTCGACCATGCAAATTTCGACCCTGCAAATTTCGACCCTGCAAATTTCGACCCTGCAAATTTCGACCCTGCAAATTTCGACCCTGAAAATTTCGACCCTGTAAATTTCGACCCTGTAAATTTCGACCCTGTAAATTTCGACCCTGCAAATTTCGACCCTGCAAATTTCGACCCTGCAAATTTCGACCCTGCAAATTTCGACCCTGTAAATTTCGACCCTGTAAATTTCGACCCTGCAAATTTCGACCCTGCAAATTTCGACCCTGCAAATTTCGACCCTGCAAATTTCGACCCTGCAAATTTCGACCCTGTAAATTTCGACCCTGTACATTTCGACCCTGAAAATTTCGACCCTGAAAATTTCGTCCCTGTAAATTTCGACCCTGTAAATTTCGACCCTGCAATTTTCGACCCTGCTAATTTCGACCCTGCAAATTTCGACCCTGCAAATTTCGACCCTGTAAATTTCGACCCTGTAAATTTCGACCCTGCAAATTTCGACCCTGTAAATTTCGACCCTGTAAATTTCGACCCTGTAAATTTCGACCCTGCATATTTCGACACTGCAAATTTCGACCCTGCAAATTTCGACCCTGCAAATTTCGACCCTGTAAATTTCGACCCTGTAAATTTCGACCCTGTAAATTTCGACCCTGAAAATTTCGACCCTGTAAATTTCGACCCTGTAAATTTCGACCCTGTAAATTTCGACCCTGTAAATTTCGACCCTGTAAATTTCGACCCTGTAAATTTCGACCCTGTAAATTTCGACCCTGCAAATTTCGACCCTGTAAATTTCGACCCTGTAAATTTCGACCCTGTAAATTTCGACCCTGTAAATTTCGACCCTGTAAATTTCGACCCTGTAAATTTCGACCCTGTAAATTTCGACCCTGTAAATTTCGACCCTGTAAATTTCGACCCTGCAAATTTCGACCCTGTAAATTTCGACCCTGTAAATTTCGACCCTGTAAATTTCGACCCTGCAAATTTCGACCCTGCAAATTTCGACCCTGTAAATATCGACCCTGCAAATTTCGACCCTGCAAATTTCGACCCTGAAAATTTCGACCCTGTAAATTTCGACCCTGTAAATTTCGACCCTGCAAATTTCGACCCTGCAAATTTCGACCCTGCAAATTTCGACCCTGCAAATTTCGACCCTGAAAATTTTGAGCCTGAAAATTTCGACCCTGAAAATTTCGACACTGTAAATTTCGACCCTGTAAATTTCGACCCTGTAAATTTCGACCCTGTAAATTTCGACCCTGTAAATTTCGACCCTGTAAATTTCGACCCTGTAAATTTCGACCCTGTAAATTTCGACCCTGCAAATTTCGACCCTGCAAATTTCGACCCTGAAAATTTTGTCCCTGAAAATTTCGACCCTGAAAATTTCGACCCTGCAAATTTCGACCCTGCAAATTTCGACCCTGCAAATTTCGACCCTGCAAATTTCGACCCTGCAAATTTCGACCCTGCAAATTTCGACCCTGAAAATTTCGACCCTGCAAATTTCGACCCTGTAAATTTCGACCCTGTAAATTTCGACCCTGTAAATTTCGACCCTGTAAATTTCGACCCTGTTAATTTCGACCCTGCAAATTTCGACCCTGTAAATATCGACCCTGCAAATTTCGACCCTGCAAATTTCGACCCTGCATATTTCGACCCTGCAAATTTCGACCCTGTAAATTTCGACCCTGTAAATTTCGACCCTGTAAATTTCGACCCTGTAAATTTCGACCCTGTAAATTTCGACCCTGTAAATTTCGACCCTGTAAATTTCGACCCTGTAAATTTCGACCCTGTAATTTTCGACCCTGTAAATTTCGACCCTGTAAATTTCGACCCTTTAAATTTCGACACTGTAAATTTCGACCCTGTAAATTTCGACCCTGTAAATTTCGACCCTGTAAATTTCGACCCTGTAAATTTCGACCCTGTAAATTTCGACCCTGCAAATTTCGACCCTGTAAATTTCGACCCTGTAAATTTCGACCCTGTAAATTTCGACCCTGTAAATTTCGACCCTGTAAATTTCGACCCTGTAAATTTCGACCCTGTAAATTTCGACCCTGAAAATTTTGAACATGTAAATATTGACCCTGAAAATTTCGACCATGTAAATTTCGACCCTGAAAATTTCGACCCTGTAAATTTCGACCCTGCAAATTTCGACCCTGAAAATTTCGACCCTGAAAATTTCGACCCTGAAAATTTCGACCCTGCAAATTTGGACCCTGTAAATTTGGACCCGGTAAATTTCGACCCTGTAAATTTCGTCCCTGTAAATTTCGACCCTGCAAATTTCGACCCTGAAAATTTCGACCCTGCAAATTTCGACCCTGCAAATTTCGACCCTGCAAATTTCGACCCTGTAAATTTCGACCCTGTAAATTTCGACCCTGTAAATTTCGACCCTGTAAATTTCGACCCTGTAAATTTCGACCCTGAAAATTTCGAAAATGTAAATTTCGACCCTGTAAATTTCGACCCTGTAAATTTCGACCCTGTAAATTTCGACCCTGTAAATTTCGACCCTGTAAATTTCGACCCTGTAAATTTCGACCCTGTAAATTTCGACCCTGCAAATTTCGACCCTGCAAATTTCGACCCTGTAAATTTCGACCCTGTAAATTTCGACCCTGTAAATTTCGACCCTGTAAATTTCGACCCTGTAAATTTCGACCCTGTAAATTTCGACCCTGTAAATTTCGACCCTGTAAATTTCGACACTGAAAATTTCGACCCTGTAAATTTCGACCCTGTAAATTTCGACCCTGTAAATTTCGACCCTGTAAATTTCGACCCTGTAAATTTCGACCCTGCAAATTTCGACCCTGCAAATTTCGACCCTGTAAATTTCGACCCTGTAAATTTCGACCCTGTAAATTTCGACCCTGTAAATTTCGACCCTGTAAATTTCGACCCTGCAAATTTCGACCCTGTAAATTTCGACCCTGTAAATTTCGACCCTGTAAATTTCGACCCTGAAAATTTTGACCCTGTAAATTTCGACCCTGTAAATTTCGACCCTGTAAATTTCGACCCTGTAAATTTCGACCCTGTAAATTTCGACCCTGTAAATTTCGACCCTGTAAATTTCGACCCTGTAAATTTCGACCCTGTAAATTTCGACCCTGTAAATTTCGACCCTGTAAATTTCGACCCTGTAAATTTCGACCCTGTAAATTTCGACCCTGTAAATTTCGACCCTGCAAATTTCGACCCTGCAAATTTCGACCCTGTAAATTTCGACCCTGTAAATTTCGACCCTGTAAATTTCGACCCTGTAAATTTCGACCCTGTAAATTTCGACCCTGAAAATTTCGACACTGTAAATATCGACCCTGTAAATTTCGACCCTGTAAATTTCGACCCTGTAAATTTCGACCCTGTAAATTTCGACCCTGTAAATTTCGACCCTGTAAATTTCGACCCTGTAAATTTCGACCCTGTAAATTTCTACCCTGTAAATTTCGACCATGAAAATTTCGACCCTGCAAATTTCGACCCTGAAAATTTCGACCCTGAAAATTTCGACCCTGTAAATTTCGACCCTGAAAATTTCGACCCTGAAAATTTCGACCCTGTAAATTTCGACCCTGTAAATTTCGACCCTGTAAATTTCGACCCTGTAAATTTCGACCCTGTAAATTTCGACCCTGTAAATTTCGACCCTGTAAATTACGACCCTGCAAATTTCGACCCTGCAAATTTCGACCCTGAAAATTTCGATCCTGTAAATTTCGACACTGAAAATTTCGACTCTGTAAATTTCGACCCTGCAAATTTCGACCCTGCAAATTTCGACCCTGTAAATTTCGACCCTGTAAATTTCGACCCTGTAAATTTCGACCCTGTAAATTTCGACCCTGCAAATTTCGACCCTGCAAATTTCGACCCTGAAAATTTCGACCCTGTAAATTTCGACCCTGTAAATTTCGACCCTGTAAATTTCGACCCTGTAAATTTCGACCCTGAAAATTTCGAAAATGTAAATTTCGACCCTGTAAATTTCGACCCTGTAAATTTCGACCCTGTAAATTTCGACCCTGTAAATTTCGACCCTGTAAATTTCGACCCTGTAAATTTCGACCCTGTAAATATCGACCCTGAAAATTTCGACCCTGTAAATTTCGACCCTGTAAATTTCGACCCTGTAAATTTCGACCCTGTAAATTTCGACCCTGCAAATTTCGACCCTGCAAATTTCGACCCTGTAAATTTCGACCCTGTAAATTTCGACCCTGTAAATTTCGACCCTGTAAATTTCGACCCTGCAAATTTCGACCCTGTAAATTTCGACCCTGTAAATTTCGACCCTGTAAATTTCGACCCTGTAAATTTCGACCCTGTAAATTTCGACCCTGTAAATTTCGACCCTGTAAATTTCGACCCTGTAAATTTCGACCCTGTAAATTTCGACCCTGTAAATTTCGACCCTGTAAATTTCGACCCTGTAAATTTCGACCCTGTAAATTTCGACCCTGTAAATTTCGACCCTGCAAATTTCGACCCTGCAAATTTCGACCCTGTAAATTTCGACCCTGTAAATTTCGACCCTGTAAATTTCGACCCTGTAAATTTCGACCCTGTAAATTTCGACCCTGTAAATTTCGACCCTGTAAATTTCGACCCTGTAAATTTCGACCCTGTAAATTTCGACCCTGTAAATTTCGACCCTGTAAATTTCGACCCTGTAAATTTCGACCCTGTAAATTTCGACCCTGTAAATTTCGACCCTGCAAATTTCGACCCTGCAAATTTCGACCCTGTAAATTTCGACCCTGTAAATTTCGACCCTGTAAATTTCGACCCTGCAAATTTCGACCCTGTAAATTTCGACCCTGTAAATTTCGACCCTGTAAATTTCGACCCTGTAAATTTCGACCCTGTAAATTTCGACCCTGTAAATTTCGACCCTGTAAATTTCGACCCTGTAAATTTCGACCCTGTAAATTTCGACCCTGTAAATTTCGACCCTGTAAATTTCGACCCTGTAAATTTCGACCCTGTAAATTTCGACCCTGTAAATTTCGACCCTGTAAATTTCGACCCTGTAAATTTCGACC
>CAUDMG010001529.1:0-170000 GCA_958450375.1 Homarus gammarus
CAGACCAACCAGTGTGACTCCTTATCGCCACCGTCCGCCGCCATACAAGAGAGCGGCGATACACGACGACGAGAAGCAATACCAACACAGGGCGAACAGAGCACAACATCGGCCCACCCCAATACGGAAAAAGATAACTGTAAAAAAGGAACTAGAAAAAAACTTCCTTCTTTCCCCCCCTCTTCTCTTTTCTCCTTCTTTCTCCCCTTTCTTTTCTTTTTTTTCCTTCTCCTCTCCTCCTTTTCCCCTCTCCCCTTCCTTTCCTTCTCCCTTTCCGAAGATGCCATGTCTCGCCTATGTGCCCTCTCTCCTTTCTGTCACCCATATAGTCCGCACTCCCCCTCGCAGCGAACCCTCTAATCATGGTCGTGTTTGATGTAATCATGGTCGTGGTTGTTATAATCATGGTCCTGTTTGTTATAATCATTGTCGTTGTTGTTATATACATGGTCGTGGTTGTTATAATCATGGTGTTGGTTGTTATAATCATGGTCGTTGTTATGATCATAGTCGTGGTTTTTATAAACATTGTCGTGGTTGTTATAATCAATGGTCGTGGTTGTTATAAACATAGTCGTAGTTGTTATCATCATGGTCGTGGTCGTTATAATCATGGTCGTGGTTCTTTTAATCTTGGTCATTGTTGTTATAATCATGGTCGTGCAAGTTATAATCATGGTCGTGGTTGTTATAATCATGGTCCTTGTTGATATAATCATGGTCGTGGTTAGTATAATCATGGTCGTGTGTGTTATAATCATGGTCTTGGTTGTTTTAATTACAGTCGCGGTTGTTATAATCATAGTCGTGGTTGTTATAATCATGGTCGTGGTTGTTATATTCATGGTCGTGGTTGTTATGATCATGTAATCATGGTCGAATGTGTTATAATCATGGTCTTGGTAGTTTTAATTATAGTGGTGGTTGTTATAATCATGGTCGTGGTTGTTATAATTATGGTCGTGGTTGATATAATCATGGTTGTAGTTATTATAATCATGGTCATGGTTATTATAATGATGGTCGTGGTCGTTATAATCATGGTCGTGGTTGTTATAATCATGGTCGTGGTTGTTATAATCATGGTCGTGGTTCTTATAATCATGGATCGTGGTGTTATAATCATGGTCGTGGTTGTTATAATCATGGTCTTGGTTGTTATAATCATGGTCATGGTTGCTATAATCATGGTCGTGGATAGTATAATCATGGTCGTGTGTGTTATAATCATGGTCTTGGTTGTTTTAATTACAGTAGTGGTTGATATAATCATAGTCGTGGTTGTTATAATCATGGTCGTGGTTGTTATAGTAATTGTCGTGGTTGTTATAATCATAGTCGTGGCTGTTATAATCATAGTTATGGTTATTATAATCATGGTCGTGGTTGTTATAATCATGGTCCTGTTTGTTATAATCATTGTCGTTGTTGTTATATACATGTTCGTGGTTGTTATAATCATGGTGGTGGTTGTTATAATCATGGTCGTGGTTATGATCATAGTCGTGGTTTTTATAATCATTGTCGTGGTTGTTATAATCAATGGTTGTGGTTGTTATAAATATAGTCGTAGTTGTTATGATCATGGTCGTGGTCGTTATAATCATGGTCGTGGTTCTTTTAATCTTGGTCATTGTTGTTATAATCATGGTCGTGCGAGTTATAATCATGGTCGTGGTTGATATAATCATGGTCGTGGTTGTTATAATCATGGTCGTGGTGTTATAATCATGGTCGTGGTTGTTATAATCATGGTCCGTTGGTGTTGTTAATTATCATGGTCGTGGTTGTATAATCATGGTCGTGGTTGTTATAATCATGGTCGTGGTTGTTATAATCATGTCGTGGTTGCTTATAATCATGTCGTGGTTTTAAATCATGTCGTGTTGTTATAATCATGGTCGTTGGTTGTTATAATCATGGTCGTGGTTGTTATAATCATGTCGTGGTTGTTATAATCATGGTCGTGGTTGTTATAATCATGGTCGTGGTTATATAACATGGTCGGTTGTTATAATCATGGTCGTGGTTGTTATAATCATGGTCGTGTTGTTATAATCATGGTCGTGGTTTTTATAATCATGGTCGTGGTTGTTATAATCATGGTCGTTGGTTATAATCATGGTCGTGGTTGTTATAATCATGGTCGTGGTTGTTATAATCATGGTCATGGTTGTATAATCATGGTCCGTGGTTGTTATAATCATTGTCGTGGTTGTTATAATCATGGTCGATGTTGTTATAATTATGGTCCTGGTTATTATAATCATGGTCGTGTGTTATATATCATGGTCGTGGTTTTATAAGTCTATGGTCGTGGTTGTTATAATCATGGTCCAGGTTGTTATAATCATGTTCGTGGTAATGATCATAGTCGTGGTTGTTATAATCATGGTCGTGGTTGTTATAATCATGTCCTGTTTGTTATAGTCATGATCGTGGTTATGATCATAGTATTGGTTGTTAGAATCATGGTCGTGGTGGTTATAATCATAATCTTGGCTTCTATAATCATGGCTGTAAGTGTTATAATCATGGTCGTGGTTGTTATAATCTCAGTTGTGGTTATTATAATCATGGTCGTGGTTGTTATAATCATGGTCGTTGCTGTTATAATCATGGTCGTGGTTGTTATAATCATGGTCATGGTTGTTATAATCATGGTCCTGGTTATTACAATCATGGTCGTGTTTGTTATAATCATGGTCGTGGTTGTTATAATCATGGTCGTGATTGTTATAATCATCGTCGTGGTTGCTATAATCATGGTCGTGGTTCTTAAAATCATCGTCGTGGTTATTATAATCATGGTCCTTGTTGTTATAATCATGGTCGTGGTTGTTATAATCATGGTCGTGGTTGTTATAATCATGGTCGTGGTTGTTATAATCATGGTCGGTTGTTATAATCATGGTCGTGGTTGTTATAATCATGGTCGTGTTGTTATAATCATGTCGTGTTGTTATAATCATGGTTGATGTTGTTATAATTATGGTCCTGGTTGATATAATCATGGTTGTTGTTATTATAGTCATGGTCTTGGTTGTTATAATCATGGTCGTGGTTGTTATAATCATGGTCGTGGTTGTTATAATCATAGTCATGGTTGTTATAATCATGTCGTGGTTGTTATAATCATGGTCCTGGTTGTTTTAATCATGGTCCTTGTTGTTATAATCATGGTCGTGGTTGTTATAATCATGGTCGTGGTTGTTATAATCATGGTCGTGGTTGTTATAATCATGGTCGTGGTAATGATCATAGTCGTGGTTGTTATAATCATGGTCGTGGTTGTTATAATCATGTCCTGTTTGTTATAATCATGATCGTGGTTATGATCATAGTCGTGGTTGTTATAATCATGGTCGTGGTGTTTTAAATATAGTCTTGGTTGTTATAATCATGGTTGTAATTGTTATAATCATGGTCGTGGTTGTTTTAATCTATGTTGTGGTTATTATAATCATGGTCGTGGTTTTTATAATCATAGTCTTGGTTGTTTTAATCATGGTCGTGGATATTATAATCAGGGTCGTGGTTGTTATAATCATGGTCGTGGTTATGACCATAGTCGTGGTTGTTATAATCGTTGACGTGGTTGTTATAATCATGGTCGTAGTTGTTATAATTATGGTCATGGTTTGTTTAATCGTGGTCGTGGTTGTTATAATCATGGTCGTGGTGTTATAATCTTGGTCGTAGTTGTTATAATCATGGTCGTGGTTGTTTTACTCATGGTCGTAGTTGCTATAATCATGGTCTTGGTTGTCATAATCATGGTCGTGGATGTTATAATCATGGTCGTGGTGGTGTTAAATCAACACAAAAAAACACATTTTTTTTTTTTAAAAAAAAAAAACAATAAAAAAAAAAAAAAACAAAAAATTGTTAAATTTTTTTTTTCTCATGATTATAACAACCACGACCATGATTTTAACAACCACGACCATGATTATAATAACCACGACCATGATTATAACAACTACGACTATGATTATAACAACCGCGACCATGACTATAACAACCACGACCATGATTATAACGACCACGACCATCATTATAAAAAACATAACCATGATTATAATAACTACAACCATGATTATATCAACCACGAACATAATTATAACAACATCGACCAAGATTATAACAAACACGATTATGATCATAACCACGACCATGATTACAACATCCTTGACCATGATTATAACAACCAGAACCATGATTATAACAACCACAACTTTGATTATAACCACGACCATGA
The DNA here is from genome assembly GCA_958450375.1 of Homarus gammarus. Taxonomy (NCBI): domain Eukaryota; kingdom Metazoa; phylum Arthropoda; class Malacostraca; order Decapoda; family Nephropidae; genus Homarus; species Homarus gammarus. The sequence goes on from CAUDMG010001529.1 coordinate 4,262, forward strand.
TTATAACAACAAAGACCATGATTATAACAACCACGACCATGATTATAACTTGCACGACCATGATTATAACAACAATGACCAAGATTAAAAGAACCACGACCATGATTATAACGACGACGACCATGATCATAACAACTACGACTATGTTTATAACAACCACGACCATTGATTATAACAACCACGACAATGATTATTAATACCACGACTATCATCATAACCACGACCATGATTATAACAACCACCACCATGATTATAGCAACCACGACCATGTATATAACAACAACGACAATGATTATAACAACCAGGACCATGATAATGACAACCACGACCATGATTATAATAACCACAACTATGATTATAACAGCCACGTCTATGATTATAACAACCATGACAATTACCTTAACAACCACGACCATGATTATAACAGCCACGACTATGATTATGACAACCACGACTGTAATTAAAACAACCAAGACCATGATTATAACACACACGACCATGATTATACTAACCACGACCATGATTATATCAACAAGGACCATGATTATAACAACCACGACCATGATTATAACTAGCACGACCATGATTATAACAACCACGAATTTGATTATAACAACCACGACTATGATTATAATAATCACGACCATGATTATAACAACAATGACCAAGATTATAAAAACCACGACCATGATTATAACGACCACGACCATGATCATAACAACTACGACCATGATTATAACAACCACCACCATGATTATAACAACCACGACCATGTATATAACACCAACGACAATGACTATAATAACCAGGACCATGATTATAACAACCTCGACCATGATTATAACAACCATAATTATGATTATAACAGCCACGACTATGATTATAACAACCACGACAATTACTATAACAATCACGACCATGATTATACTAACCACGACCATGATTATATCAACAAGGACCATGATTATAACAACCACGACCATGATTATAACTAGCACGACCATGATTATAACAACCACGAATATGATTATAACAACCACGACTATGATTATAATAACCACGACCATGATTATAACAACAATGACCAGGATTATATAAACCACGACCATGATTATAACGACCACGACCATGATCATAACAACTACGACCATGATTATAACAACCACCACCATGATTATAACAACCACGACCATGTATATAACACCAACGACAATGACTATAATAACCAGGACCATGTTTATAACAACCACGACGATGAATATAACAACCACGACCATGATTATAATAACCAGGACCATGATTATAGCAACCATGACCATGATTATAACAACCACGACCATGATTATAACAACCACGACCATGATTATAACACCACGACCAAGATTATAACAACCACGACCATGATTATAACAACCACGACCCTGATTATAGCAACCACGACCATGATTATAACAACCACGACCATGATTATATAAACCACAACTTTGTTTATAGCCACGACCATGATTATAATAACCACGACCATGATTATAACAACCACGACCATGATTATAACAACCACCACTATAATTAAAACTACCAAGACCATGATTATAACACATTCGACCATGATTACATGATTATAACAACCACGACCATGAATATAACAACCACGACCATGATTATAACAACCACGACAATGATTATAACAACCACGACTGTAATTAAAACAACCAAGACCATGATTATAACACACACGACCATGATTATACTAGCCACGACCATGATTATATCAACAAGGACCATGATTATAACAACCACGACCATGATTATAACTTGCACGACCATGATTATAACAACAATGACCAAGATTAAAAGACCCACGACCATGATTATAACGACCACGACCATGATCATAACAACTACGACAATATTTATAACAACCACGACCATTGATTATAACAACCGCGACAATTATTATAAAAACCACGACTATGATCATAACCACGACCATGATTATAACAACCACCACCATGATTATAACAACCACGAACATGTATATAACAACAACGACAATGATTATAACAAACAGGACCATGATTATAACAACCACGACCATGATTTTAATAACCACAACTATGATTATAACAGCCACGACTATGAATATAACAACCACGACAATTACTATAACAACCACGACCATGATTATAACAACCACGACTATTATTATAACAACCACTACTGTAATTAAAACAACCAAGACCATGATTATAACACACACGACCATGATTATACTCACCACGACCATGATTATAGCAACCATGACCATGATTATAACAACCACGACCATGATTATAACAACCACGACCATGATTATAACACCACGATCCAGATTATAACAACCACGACCATGATTATAACAACCACGACCATGATTATAACAACCACGACCATGATTATAACGACCACGACCATCATTATAATAACCATGACCATGATTATAATAACTACAACCATGATTATATCAACCACGACCATAATTATAACAACCACGACCATGATTATAACAACCACCACTATAATTAAAACAACCAAGACCATGATTATAACACATTCGACCATGATTACATGATTATAACAACCACGACCATGAATATAACAACCACGACCATGATTATAACAACCACGACTATGATTATAACAACCACGACTGTAATTAAAACAACCAAGACCATGATTATAACACACACGACCATGATTATACTAACCACGACCATGATTATATCAACAAGGACCATGATTATAACAACCACGACCATGATTATAACTTGCACGACCATGATTATAACAACACTGACCAAGATTAAAGAACCACGACCATGATTATAACGACCACGACCATGATGATAACAACTACGACTATGTTTATAACAACCACGACCATTGATTATAACAACCACGACAATGATTATAAAAACCACGACTATGATCATAACCACGACCATGATTATAACAACCACCACCATGATTATAACAACCACGACCATGTATATAACAACAACGACAATGATTATAACAAACAGGACCATGATTATAACAACCACGACCATGATTATATCAAACACGACCATGATTATAACAACCACGACCATGATTATAACTAGCACGACCATGATTATAACAACCACGAATATGATTATAACAACCACGACTATGATTATAATAACCACGACCATGATTATAACAACCACGACCATGATTATAATATCCACGACCATGATTATAACAACTACGACTATGATTATAACAACCGCGACCATGATCATTACCACGAACATGATTATAACATCCTGGACCATGATTATAACAACCACGACCATAACTTTAATAACTACGACCATGAATATAACAACAACGACCATAATTATAATAACCAGGACCATGATTATAAAAACAAGGACCATGATTATAACAACCAGGACCATGATTATAACAACTACGACTATGATTATAACAACCACGACCATGATTATAACAACCTCGACCATGATTATAATAACCACGACCATGATTATAACAACTACGACTATGATTATAACAACCGCGACCATGATTATAACAACCACGACCATGATTATAACGACCACGACCATCATTATAATAACCATGACCATGATTATAATAACTACAACCAAGATTATATCAACCACGACCATGATTACAACAACCACCACTATAATTAAAACTACCAAGACCATGATTATAACACATTCGACCATGATTACATGATTATAACAACCACGACCATGAATATAACAACCACGACCATGATTATAACGACCACGACCATCATTATAATAACCATGACCATGATTATAATAACTACAACCAAGATTATATCAACCACGACCATGATTATAACAACCACCACTATAATTAAAACAACCAAGACCATGATTATAACACACACGACCATGATTATAATAACCACGACGATGATTTTAAGAACCACGACCATGATTATAGCAACCACGACGATGATTATAACAATCACGACCATGATTATAACAACCACGACCATGATTATATCAAACACGACCATGATTGTAATAACCAGGACCATGATTATAACAACCGTGACCATGATTATAACAACCACGACCATGATTATAACAACCACGACCATGATTATAACACCACGACCATGATTATAACTACCACGACCATGATTATAACAACCACGACCATGATTATAACAACCACAACTTTGATTATAACAACCACAACTTTGATTATAACCACGACCATGATTATAATAACCACGACTGTAATTACAACAATCAAGACCATGATTATAACACACACGACCATGATTATACTAACCACGACCATGATTATAACAACAAGGACCATGATTATAACAACCACGACCATTATTATAACTTGCACGACCATGATTATAACAACAATGACCAAGATTATAAGAACCACGACCATGATTATAACGACGACGACCATGATCATAACAACTACGACTATGTTTATAACAACCACGACCATTGATTATAACAACCACGACAATGATTATTAATACCACGACTATCATCATAACCACGACCATGATTATAGCAACCACCACCATGATTATAACAACCACGACCATGTATATAACAACAACGACAATGATTATATCAACCAGGACCATGATTATAACAACCACGACCATGATTATAATAACCACAACTATGATTATAACAGCCACGACTATGATTATAACAACCATGACAATTACCTTAACAACCACGACCATGATAATAACAACCACGACTATGATTATGACAACCACGACTGTAATTAAAACAACCAAGACCATGCTTATAACACACACGACCATCATTATACTAACCACGACAATGATTATATCAACAGTGACCATGATTATAACAACCACGACCATGATTATAACTAGCACGACCATGATTATAATAACCACGAATATGATTATAACAACCACGACTATGATTATAATAATCACGACCATGATTATAACAACAATGACCAAGATTATAAAAACCACGACCATGATAATAACAACCATAATTATGATTATAACAGCCACGACTATGATTAAAACAGCCACGACAATTACTAAAACAATCACGACCATGATTATACTAACCACGACCATGACTATATCAACAAGGACCACGATTATAACAACCACGAACATGATTATAACTAGCACGACCATGATTATAACAACCACGAATATGATTATAACAACCACGACTATGATTATAATAACCACGACCATGATTATAACAACAATGACCAGGATTATAAAAACCACGACCATGATTATAACGACCACGACCATGATCATGACAACTACGACCATGATTATAACAACCACCACCATGATTATAACAACCACGACCATGTATATAACACCAACGACAATGACTATAATAACCAAGACCATGTTTATAACAACCACGACGATGAATATAACAACCACGACCATGATTATAATAACCAGGACCATGATTATAGCAACCATGACCATGATTATAACAACCACGACCATGATTATAACAACCACGACCATGATTATAACACCACGACCAAGATTATAACAACCACGACCATGATTATAACAACCACGACCCTGATTATAGCAACCACGACCATGATTATAACAACCACGACCATGATTATATAAACCACAACTTTGTTTATAACCACGACCATGATTATAATAACCACGACCATGATTATAACAACCACGACCATGATTATATCAACCACCACTATAATCAAAACTACCAAGACCATGATTATAACACATTCGACCATGATTACATGATTATAACACCCACGACCATGAATATAACAACCACGACCATGATTATAACAACCACGACTATGATTATAACAACCACGACTGTAATTAAAACAACAAAGACCATGATTATAACACACACGACCATGATTATACTAACCACGACCATGATTATATCAACAAGGACCATGATTATAACAACCACGACCATGATTATAACTTGCACGACCATGATTATAACAACAGTGACCAAGATTAAAAGAACCACGACCATGATTATAACGAAGACGACCATGATCGTAACAACTACGACTATATTTATAACAACCACGACCATTGATTATAACAACCGCGACAATGATAATAAAAACCACGACTATGATCATAACCACGACCATGATTATAACAACCACTACCATGATTATAACAACCACGAACATGTATATAGCAACAACGACAATGATTATACCAAACAGGACCATGATTATAACAACCACGACCATGATTATAATAACCACAACTATGATTATAACAGCCACGACTATGATTATAACAACCACGACAATTACTATAACAACCACGACCATGATTATAACAACCACGACTATGATTATAACAACCACTACTGTAATTAAAACAACCAAGACCATGATTATAACACACACGACCATGATTATACTAACCACGACCATGATTATAGCAACCATGACCATGATCATAACAACCACGACCATGATTATAACAACCACGACCATGATTATAACACCACGATCCATGATTATGACAGCCACGAAAATGATTATAACAACCACGACCATTATTATAACAACCACGACCATGATTATAACGACCACGACCATCATTATAATAACCATGACCATGATTATAATAACTACAACCATGATTATATCAACCACGACCATAATTATAACAACCACGACCATGATTATAACAACCACCACTATAATTAAAGCTACCAAGACCATGATTATAACACATTCGACCATGATTATAACAACCACGACCATGAATATAACAACCACGACCATGATTATAACAACCACGACTATGATTATAACAACCACGAATGTAATTAAAACAACCAAGACAATGATTATACCACACACGATCATCATTATACTAACCACGACCATGATTATATCAACAAGGACCATGATTATAACAACAATGACCAAGATTATAAGAACCACGACCATGATTATAACGACCAAGACCATGAAATTAACAACTACGACTATGTTTATAACAACCACGACCATTGATTATAACAACCACGACAATGATTATTAATACCACGACTATGATCATAACCACGACCATGATTATAACAACCACCACCATGATTATAACAACCACGACCATGTATATAACAACAACGACAATGATTATAACAACCAGGACCATGATTATAACAACCACGACCATGATTATAATAACCACAACTATGATTATAACAGCCACGACTATGATTATAACAACCACGACATTTACTATAACAACCACGACCATGATTATAACAACCACGACTATGATTATAACAACCACGACTGTAATTAAAACAACCAAGACCATGATTATAACACACACGACCATGATTATATCAACAAGGACCATGATTATAACAACCACGACCATGATTATAACTAGCACGACCATGATTAGAAAAACCACGAGTATGATTATAACAACCACGACTTTGATTATAATAACCACGACCATGATTATAACAACAATGACCAAGATTATAAAAACCACGACCATGATTATAACGACCACGACCATGATCATAACAACTACGACCATGTTTATAACAACCACCACCATGATTATAACAACCACGACCATGTATATAACAACAACGACAATGACTATAACAACCAGGACCATGATTATAACAACCACGACCATGATTATAATAACCACAACTATGATTATAACAGCCACGACTATGATTATAACAACCACGACAATTACTATAACAACCACGACCATGATTATAAAAACTACGACCATGATTATAACAACTACGACCATAATTATAACTAGCACGACCATGATTATAGCAACCACGATAATGATTATAAAAACCACGACTATGATCATAACCACGACCATGATTATAACAACCACCACCATGATTATAACAACCACGACCATGTATATAACAACAACGACAATGACTATAACAACCAGGACCATGATTATAACAACCACGACCATGATTATAATAACCACAACAATGATAACAACAGACACGACTATGATTATAACAACCACGACAATTACTATAACAACCACGCCCATGATCATGACAACTACGACCATGTTTATAACAACCACGACCATGAATATAACAACCACGACCATGATTATAATAACCAGGACCATGATTATAGCAACCATGACCATGATTATAGCAACCACGACCATGATTATAACAACCTCGACCATGATTATAACACCACGACCATGATTATAACAACCACGACCATGATTATAACAAGCAAGACCATGATTATAACAACCACGACCATGATTATATCAACCACGACCATGATTATAACAACCACAACTTTGATTATAACCACGACCATGATTATGATAACCACGACCATGATTATAACAACCAATGACCATGATTATTACAACCACCACTATAATTAAAACTACCAAGACCATGATTATAACACATTCGACCATGATTAAAACAACCACGACCATGAATATAGCAACCACGACCATGATTATAACAACCACGACTATAATTATAAGAACCACGACTGTAATTAAAACAACCAAGACCATGATTATAACACACACGACCATGATTATACTAACGACGACCATGATTATATCAACACGGACCATGATTATAACAACCACGACCATGATTATAACTTGCACGACCATGATTATAACAACAATGACGAAGATTAAAAGAACCACGACCATGATTATACCGACCACGACCATGATCATAAGAACTACGACTATGTTTATAACAACCACGACCATTGATTATAACAACCACGACAATAATTATAAAAACCACGACTATGATCATAACCACGACCATGATTATAACAACCACCACCATGATTATAACAACCACGACCATGTATATAACAACAACAACATGATTATAACAAGCAGGACCATGTTTATAACAACCACGACCATGATTATAATTACCACAACTATGATTATAACAGCCACGACTATGATTATAACAACCACGACAATTACTATAACAACCACGACCATGATTATAACAACCACGACTATGATTATAACAACCACGACTGTAATTAAAACAACCAAGACCATGATTATAACACACACGACCATGATTATACTAACCATGACCATGATTATATCAACAAGGACCATGATTATAACAACCACGACCATGATTATAGCTAGCACGACCATGATTATAACAACCACGAATATGATTATAACAACCACGACTATGATTATAGTAACCAAGACCATGATTAAAACAACCACGACCATGATTATAATAACCACGACCACGATTATAACAACTACGACTATGATTATAACAACCGCGACCATGATCATTACCACGAACATGATTATAACATCCTGGACCATGACTGTAACAACCACGACCATAACTTTAATAACTACGATCATGAATATAACAACCACGACCATGATTATATCAACCACGACCATGATTATAATAACCACAACTATGATTATAACAGCCACGACTATGATTATAACAACCACGATAATTACTATAACAACCATGACCATGAATATAATAACTACGATCATGATTATAACAACACCGACCATAATAATAACTAGCACGACCATGATTATAACAACACCGACCATGATAATAGCAACCACGACAATGATTATAACAACCACAACCATGATTATAACAACCACGACCATGATTATAACAACCACGACCATGATTATAGTAACTACGACCATGATTATAACAACTACGACCTTGATTATATCAACCACGACTATGATTATAACAACCACGACCATGATTATAACAGCCACGACTATGATTATAACAACCACGACCGTGATTATAACGATCATGACCATGATTATAATAACCACGACCATGATTATAACAACTACAACCATGATTATAACAACCACGACCGTGATTATAACAACCACGACCATGATTATAACAACCACGACCATGATTATAACAACCACGACCATGATTATAACAACCACGACCATGATTATAACAACCACGACCATGATTATAACAACCACGAACATGATTATAACCACAACGACCATGATTATAAAAACCAGGACCATGATTATAACAACAACGACTATAATTAAAACAACCACGACCATGATTATAACAACCACGACCATGATTATAACACCCACGAACATGATTATAACAACAACGACCATGATTATAAAAACCAGGACCATGATTATATAAACCAGACCCATGATTATATAAACCAGAACCATGATAATAACAACCAGGACCATGATTATAACAACCACGACCATGATTATAACAACCACGACCATGATTATAATAACCACGACCATGATTATAACAACCACGACCATGATTATAACAACCACGACCATGATTATAACAACCACGACCATGATTATAACGACCACGACCATGATTATAATAACCATGACCATGATTATAATAACTACAACCATGATTATATCAACCGCGACCATAATTATAACAACATCGACCATGATTATAACAACCACGACTATGATCATAACCAAGTCCATCATTATAACATCCTGGACCATGATTATAACAACAAGGACCATGATTATAACAACCACGACCATGATTATAACTACCACGACCATGATTATAACAACCACGACTATGATTATAACAACCACGACCATGATTATAACAACCACGACCATGATTATAACACCACGACCATGATTATAACAACCACGACCATGATTATAACAACCACGACTATGATTATAACAACCACGACCATGATTATAACAACCACGACCATGATTATAACAACCACGACCATGATTATAACTACCACGACCATGATTATAACAACCACGACCATGATTATAACAACCACGACTATGATTATAACAACCACGACCATGATTATAACAACGATGTCCAAGATTATACTAACCACGACCATGATTATAACAACGATGACCAAGATAATAACAACCACGACCATGATTATAACTTGCACGACTATGATTATAACTAGCATGACCATGATTATAGCAATCACGACCATGATTATAACAACCACGACCATGATTATATAAACCACAACTTTGTTTATAACCACGACCATGATTATAATAACCAGGACCATGATTATAAAAACCAGGACCATGATTATAACAACCAGGACCATGATTTTAAGAAACACGACCATGATTATAACAACCACGACCATGATTATAACAACCACGACCTTGATTATAATAACCACGACCATGATTATAACAACTACGACCATGATTATAACAACTACGACCATGATTATAACAACCACGACCATGATTATAACAACCACGACCATGATTATAACAACCACGACCATGATTATAACAACCACGACCATGATTATATCAACCACGACCATGATTATAACAACCACGACCATGATTATAACAACCACGACCATGATTATATAACCACGACCATGATTATAACAACCACGACCATGATTATAACAACCACGACCATGATTATAACAACCACGACCATGATTATAACAACCACGACCATGATTATAACAACCACGACCATGATTATAACAACCACGACTATGATCATAACCACGACCATGATTATAACAACCACGACCATGATTATAACAACCACGACCATGATTATAACAACCACGACCATGATTATAACAACCACGACCATGATTATAACAACCACGACCATGATTATAACAACCACGAACCATGATTTTAACAAAGACGAAGATGATTATAACACCCACGACCATGATTATAAAACCACGACCATGATTATAAAACCAGACCATGATTATAACAAACACGACCATGATTATAACAACCACGACCATGATTATAACAACCACGACCATGATTATAACAACCACGACCATGATTATAACACCACGACCATGATTATAATAACCACGACCATGATTATAACAACCACGACCATGATTATAACAACCACGACCATGATTATAACAACCACAACATGATTATAACAACCACGAACATGATTATACCAACCACGACCATGATTATAACAACCACGACCATGATTATAACAACCACGACCATGATTATAATAACCACGACCATGATTATAACAACCACGACCATGATTATAACAACCACGACTATGATTATAACAACCACGACCATGATTATAACAACCACGACCATGATTATAACAACCACGACCATGATTATAACAACCACGACCATGATTATAACAACCACGACCATGATTATACCAACCACGACCATGATTATAACAACCACGACCATGATTATAACAACCACGACCATGATTATAACAACCACGACCATGATTATAACAACCACGACCATGATTATAACAACCACGACCTTGATTATAACAACCACGACCATGATTATAACAACCACGACCATGATTATAACAACCACGACCATGATTTAACAACGACGACCATGATTATAACAACCACGACCATGATTATAACAACCACGACCATGATTATAACAACCACGACCATGATTATAACAACCACGACCATGATTATAACAACCACGACCATGATTATAACAACCACGACCATGATTATAACAACTACGACCATGATTATAACAACCACGACCATGATTATAACAACCACGACCATGATTATAATAACCACGACCATGATTATAACAACTACGACCATGATTATAACAACCACGACCATGATTATAACAACCACGACCATGATTATAACAACCACGACCATGATTATAACAACTACGACCATGATTATAACAACCACGACTATGATTATAACAACCACGACCATGATTATAACAACCACGACCATGATTATAACAACACGACCATGATTATAAAACCACGACCATGATTATAACAACCACGACCATGATTATAACAACCACGACCATGATTATAACAACACGACCATGATTATAACAACCACGACCATGATTATACAACCACGACCATGATTATAACAACCACGACCATGATTATAACAACCACGACATGATATAATACCACGACCATGATTATACAACCACGACCATGATTATAACAACCACGACCATGATTATAACAACCACATTTGATTATAACCACGACCATGATTATAATAACCACGACCATGATTATAACAACAACGACCATGATTATAACAACCACCACTATATCAAAACACGACCATGATTATAACACCACGACCATGATTATAACAACCACGACCATGATTATAACAACCACGACCATGATTATAACAACCACGACCATGATTATAACAACCACGACCATGATTATAACCACCACAACTTGATTATAACAACCACGACCATGATTATGACAACCACGACATGATTATAACCACGACCATGATTATAATAACCACGACCATGATTATAACAACCACGACCATGATTATAACAACCACGACCATGATTATAACAACCACGACCATGATTATAACAACACGACCATGATTATAACAACCACGACCATGATTATAACAACCACGACCATGATTATAACAACCACGACCATGATTATAACAACCACAATGATTATAACCACGACCATGATTATAACAACCACGACCATGATTATAACGACCACGACCATGATTATAACAACTACAAACATAATTATAACAACCACGACTATAATTATAACAACCGCGACCATGATTATAACAACCACGACCATGAATATAACAACCACGACCATGATTATAATAACCAGGACCATGATTATAACAACCACGACCATGATTATAATAACCAGGACCATACTTATAACAAACACGACCATGATTATAACAACCACGACCATGATTATACCAACCACGACAATGATTATAACAACAAGGACCATGATTATAACTACGACGAGCATGATAATAACTAGCATGACCATGATTATAACAACAACGACTATGATTATAACAACCACGACCATGATTATAACAACCACAACTTTGATTATAACCACGACCATGATTATAATAACCACGACCATGATTATAACAACAACGACCATGATTATAAACAACCACCACTATAATTAAAACAACCAAGACCATGATTATAACACACACGACCATGATTATAACAACCACGACCATGATTATAACAACCACGACCATGATTATAACAACCACGACCATGATTATAACAACCACAACCATGATTATAACAACCACAACTTTGATTATAACAACCACGACCATGATTATAACAACCACAACTTTGATTATAACCACGACCATGATTATAATAACCACGACCATGATTATAACAACCACGACCATGATTATAAACAACCACCACTATAATTAAAACAACCAAGACCATGATTATAACACACACGACCATGATTATAACAACCACGACCATGAATATAACAACCACGACCATGATTATAACAACCATGACCATGATTATAACAACCACAAGTTTGATTATTACCAGGACCTTGATTATAATAACCACGACCATGATTATAACAACCACGACCATGATTATAACAACCACCACTATCATTAAAACAACCACGACCATGATTATAACACCACGACCATGATTATAACAACCACGACCATGAATATAACAACCACGACCATGATTATAACAACCACGACTATGATTATAACAACCACGACATGATTATAACAACCACGACCATGATTATAACAACCACGACCATGATTATAACACCCACGACCATGATTATAACAACCACGACCATGATTATATCAACAACGACCATGATTATAACAACCACGACCATGATTATAACTAGCACGACCATGATTATAACAAACACGATTATGATTATAACAACCACGACTATGATTATAATAACCACGACCATGATTATAACAAATATGACCAAGATTATAACAACCACGACCATGATTATAGCAACCACGACCATGATCATACCAACTACGACCATGTTTATAACAACCACGACCATTGATTACACTGGGCTGCATTTGAAAAAAAAATCATGAGGTGCGGGGTTTCTTAGCTGATTCTTTATGTATTTTGCGTGCTGATTCCAAAAATGCCATTCATTTTGCTTAATCAGGTCACATTTTTATGCTATGGGAATTAGGATAAAATCGAAATTCTTTAATATGATGTCAAAATTTTTATGCAAAATATATCATAAGAAATGTAACCACAACAAATACTGTAGGACCAAAATATGTCAACTACTTAGATGCCTTTATAGTTAGACATACATAAATGACTGTCGCAGAGAATTTCTTTGGTGGTTGGTGTCTGGGGCGTCCCGTTTCAGACACCAACAGTCGTCGGCGAGCATGTTGATATCCCAGCGACCCTGGTACCGGTCCTCCATTACACATCACCACAGTTCTCTGGAAAGTAGTCCAATTGGGAGCTGAGGAAGTGCATCTTGATGGACATG
This sequence comes from Homarus gammarus, assembly GCA_958450375.1. Taxonomy (NCBI): domain Eukaryota; kingdom Metazoa; phylum Arthropoda; class Malacostraca; order Decapoda; family Nephropidae; genus Homarus; species Homarus gammarus. Next base: position 19,795 of record CAUDMG010001529.1, read on the forward strand.
CGTGCACCAAGAACTTTGTAGCTCAGAAGTAGGCCCTCAACAACTCGTTTATACTCTGGACTTCTGTAGTTGCCAAGAAAATTGGAGACAATAGACTTAAAGGCATGCCAGGCTTTCTTCTCATTTATATCCATGCTGCAATTAAACTTGGGATCTTTGAAAAGCTCTCTGATCTGAGGGCCATCAAAACTTCCTGCATTCAGTTTTGCCTCACTGACTTTTGGAAATTTTTCTTTCAGCAAATTGAAAGCCTGGCTTTTTTTGTCCAGTGCCTTTACAAAGTTTTTCAACAGACCGAGCTTGATGTGCAGTGGCAGAAGAAGAATGTTCTACGGATTCACCAGAGCATGGGCAACAACATTGTGAGAACCTGAAGTAAGTCCACTTCTTGCAGGCCAGTCACGTTGCATGTAGTGCTGCTTGTCTGCTCGACTATCCCACAGACAGAGGAAACATGCCATGTACCACCAGAAGAAAAAGAAATTTAATTGTGAAAAAATATATGTAAAAAAACACGGACATATACTCTTTTCCTTTGTGTCACGGCAGACATTTAAATGGCCGGCGAGCACGTGGGTGTATTTAAATGCATCGTAAGGGCATTAAAACTGACCGAAATCTTTTCTGTGAGGCTTGCCAATGTCTCGGATGATTTTTTTAATGAACGAATATGAGGACCCCATTTTGAGCGAAAAATGCCAATATTTTACCTGAATCCGCTTAAAATGCTATAGCACAAAATTCTGACCTCATTGAGCAAAATGGATAACATTTTTGAGATCAGCATGCAAAATACACCCAGAAAAGCATAATAATACACAAACCTCAAAAACTATGCAGGGCAGTGTTATAACAACCACGACAATGAATATAATACCACGACTAAGATAATAACCACGACCATGATTATAACAACCACCACCATGATTATAGCAACCACGACCATGAATAAAACAAGCAAGACCATGATTATATATACCACGACCATGTATATAACAACAACGACCATGATTATAACAACCAGGACCAAGATTATAACGACAACGACCATGATTCTAATAACAACAAACATGATTATAACAACTACAAACATGATTATACCAACCACGACCATGATTATAACAACCACGACCATGATTATAACGACCACGACCATGATTATAATAACCACGACCATGATTATAACAACTACAAACATAATTATAACAACCACGACTATAATTATAACAACCGCGACCATGATTATAACAACCACGACCATGAATATAACAACCACGACCATGATTATAATAACCAGGACCATGATTATAACAACCATGACCATGATTATAACAACCACGACCATGATTATAACAACCACGACCATGATTATAATAACCAGGACCATGATTATAACAACCATGACCATGATTATAACAACCACGACTATGATTATAAGAACCACGACCATGATTATAATAACCAGGACCATGATTATAAGAACCACGGCCATGATTCTAACAACCACGACCATGATTATAACAAACACGACCATGAATATAACAACGACGACCATGATTATACCAACCACGACAATGATTATAACAACAAGGACCATGATTATAACAACCACGACCATGATTATAACTAGCACGACCATGATTATAACAACCACGACCATTATTATAAAAACCACGACTATGATTATAACAACCACGACCATGATTATAACAAAGATGACCAAGATTATAACAACCACGACCATGATTATATCAACCACGAACATGATTATAACAACCACGACCATGATTATAACAACCACGACCATGATTATAACAATCACGACCATGATTATAACAAGCAAGACCTTGATTATAACAATCACGACCATGATTATAACAACCAAGACCATGATTATATTAACCACGACCACGATTATAACAACCACGACCATGATTATAAGAACCACCACCATGATTATAACAACCACGACCATGATTATAACAACCACGACCATGATTATAATAACCACAACCATGATTATAACAACCACGACTATGATCATAACCACGATCATGATTATAACAACCAGGACATGATTATAACAACCACGACAATGATTATAACAACCACGACTATGATCATAACCACGAACATGATTATAACAACCAGGACCATGATTATAACAACCACGACCATAACTATAATAACCACGACCATGAATATAACAACAACGACCATGATTATAATAACCAGGACCATGATTATAAAAACCAGGACCATTTTTATAACAACCAGGACCATGATTATAACAACGACGACCATGATTATAACAACCACGACCATGATTATAATAACCACGACCATGATTATAACAACTACGACCATGATTATAACAACCAGGACCATGATTATAACAACCACGACCATGATTATAACGACCACGACCATGATTATAATAACCATGACCATGATTATAATAACTACAACCATGATTATATCAACCACGACCATAATTATAACAACATCGACCATGATTATAACAACCACGACCATGATTATAATGACCAGGACAAATGATTATAACAACCATGACCATGATTTTAACAACCTCAACCATGATTATAACAGCCACGACTATGATTATAACAACCACGACTATTATTATAACAACTACGACTATGATCATAACCATGAACATGATTATAACAACCACGACAAAGATTATAACAACAAGGACCAAGATTATAACAACGACGAGCAAAATTATAACTAGCACGACCATGATTATAACAACCACCACTATGAATATAACAACCACAACCATGATTATAACAACCACGACCATGATTATAACAACCACGACCATGAATATAACAACCACGACTATGATTATAATGACCAGGACCATGATTATAACAACCATTACCATGATTATAACAACCACGACTATGATTATAAGAACCACGACCATGATTATAATAACCAGGACCATGATTATAAGAACCACGACCATGATTATAACAACCACGACCATGATTATAACAAACACGACCATGATTATAACAACCACGACCATGATTAGACCAACCACGACAATGATTATAACAACAAAGACCATGATTATAACAACCACGACTATGATTATAACTAGCACAACCATGATTATAACAATTACGACCATGATTATAACAACCACGACCATGATTATAACAACCACGACCATGATTATAACAACCACGACTATGATTATAACCACCACAACCATGATTATAACAACCACGACTATGCTCATAACCATGATCATGATTATAACAACCAGGACATGATTATAACAACCACGACCATGATTATAACAACCACGACTATGATTATAACCACGAACATGATTATAACAACCAGGACCATGATTATAACAACGACCATGATTATATTAATCAGGACCATGATTATAACAACCAGGACCATGATTATAACAACGACGACTATGATTATAACAACCACGACCATGATTATAATAACCACGACCATGATTATAACAACTACGACCATGATTATAACAACCTGGACCATGATTATAACGACCACGACCATGATTATAATAACCATGACCACGATTATAATAACTACACCATGATTATATCAACCACGACCATAATTATAACAACATCGACCATGATTATAACAACCACGACCATGATTATAATGACCAGGACCATGATTATAACAACCATGACCATGATTATAACAACCTCAACCATGATTATAACAGCCACGACTATGATTATAACAACCACGACTATTATTATAACAGCCACGACATTGATCATAACCATGAACATGATTATAACAACCACAATAATGATTATAACAACAAGGACCAAGATTATAACACACGAGCATGATTATAACTAGCACGACCATGATTATAACAACCACCACTATGATTATAGCAACCACAACCATGATTATAACAACCACGACCATGATTATAAAAAACACGACCATGATTATAATAACTACGACCATGATTATAACAACCATGACCATGATTATAACAACCACGAACATAATTATAATAGCCACGACCATGATTATAACAACAACGACCATGATTATATAGCCACGACCATGATTATAACAACCACGACCAAGATTATAAAGACCACGACCATGATTATAACAACTAAAAACATGATTATAATAACCACGACCATAATTATAACAACCGCGACCATGATTATAACAACCACGACCATGAATATAACAACCACGACCATGATTATAATAACCAGGGCCATGATTATAACAACAATGACCATAATTATAACAGCCACGACTATGATTATAAGAACCACGACCATGATTATAATAACCAGGACCATGATTATAAGAACCACGACCATGATTATAACAACAACGACCATGATTATACCAACCACGACAATGATTATAACAACAACGACCATGATTATAACAACCACGACTATGATTATAACTAGCACGAAAATGATTATAAAAACCACGACCATGATTATAACATCCACGACTATGATTATAACAACAACGACTATAATTATGACAACAATGACCAAGATTTTATCAACCACGACCATGATTATAACAACCACGACCATGATTATAAAAACCACGACCATGATTATAACAACCTCGATCATGATTATAACAATCACGATCATGATTATAACAACCCCGACCATGATTACAACAACCACGACTTTGATTATAACAACCACGACCATGATTATAACAACCACAAATATGACTTTAACCACGACCATGATTATAATAACCATGACCATGATTATAGCAATTACGACTATAATTATAACAACCAAGACCATGATTATAACACCCACGACCATGATTATAATAACCACAAACATGATTATAACAACTGCAAACAAGATTATAACAACCACGACTATGATTATAACAACCACGACCATGATTATAACAACAACGACCATGATTATATTAGCCACGACCATGATTATAACAACCACGACCAAGCTTTTAACGACCACGTCCATTATTATAATAACCACGACCATGATTATAACAACTAAAAACATGATTATAATAACCACGACCATAATTATAACAACCGCGCCCATGATTATAACAACCACGACCATGAATATAACAACCACGACCATGATTATAATGACCAGGACCATGATTATAACAACAATGACCATGATTATTACAGCCACGACTTTGATTATAAGAACCACGACCATGATTATAATAACCAGGACCATGATTATAAGAACCACGACCATGATTATAACAACCACGACCATGATTATACCAACCACGACAATGATTATAACAACAAGGACCATGATTATAACAACCACGACTATGATTATAACTAGCACGAAAATGATTATAAAAACCACGACCATGATTATAACATCCACGACTATGATTATAACAACAACGACTATAATTATGACAACAATGACCGAGATTATATCAACCACGACCATGATTATAACAACCACGACCATGATTATGAAAACCACGACCATGATTATAACAACCTCGACCATGATTATAACAATCACAATCATGATTATAACAACCCCGACCATGATTATAACAACCACGACTTTGATTATAACAACCACGACCATGATTATAGCAACCACAAATATGATTATAACCACGACCATGATCATAATAACCATGACCATGATTATAACAACTACGACTATAATTATAACAACCAAGACCATGATTATAACACCCACGACCATGATTAAAATAACCACAAACATGATTATAACAACTGCAAACAAGATTATAACAACCAAGACTATGATTATAACAACCACGACCATGATTAAAACAACAACGACCATGATTATATTAGCCACGACCATGATTATAACAACCACGACCAAGATTTTAACGACCACGACCATGATTATAATAACCACGACCATGATTATAACAACTAAAAACATGATTATAATAACCACGACCATAATTATAACAACCGCGACCATGATTATAACAACCACGACCATGAATATAACAACCACGACCATGATTATAATGACCAGGACCATGATTATAACAACCACGACCATGATTATTACAACCACGACTATGATTATAAGAACCACGACCATGATTATAATAACCAGGACCATGATTATAAGATCCACGACCATGATTATAACAACCACGACTATGATTATAACTAGCACGACCATGATTATAACAACCACGACCATGATTATAACATCCACGTTTATGATTATAACAACCACGACCATGATTATAACAACATTAACCAAGATTATAACAACCACGACCATGATTATAACAACCTCGACCATGAGTATAAAAACCACGACCATGATTATAACAACCTCGACCATGATTATAACAACCACGACCATGAGTATAAAAAACAAGGCCATGATTATAACAACCTCGACCATGATTATAACAATCACGACCATGATTATAACAACCACGACCATGATTATAGCAACCACGACGATGATTATAATAACCACGACCATGATTATAACAACCCCGACCATGATTATAACAACCACGACCATGATTATAACAACCACGACCATGATTATAACAACCACAACTATGATTATAACCACGACCATTGATTATAACAACCACGTCAATGATTATAACAACCACGACTATGATCATAACCACGACCATAATTATGACAAACACGACCATGATTATAACAACCACGACCATGATTATAACAACCACGACCATGATTATAACAACCACGACCATGATTATAACAACCACGACCATGATTATAACAACCACGACCATGATTATAATAACCACAACTGAGATTATAACAACCACGACCATGATTATAACAATTACGACCATGATTATAAAAGCCAAGACTATGATTATAACCACCACGACCATGATTATAACAACCACGACTATGATCATAACCACAATCATGATTATAACAACCACGACTATGATCATAACCACGAACATGATTATAACAACCAGGACCATGATTATAACAACCACGACCATAACTTTAATAACCACGACCATGAATATAACAACAACGACAATGATTATAATAACCAGGACCATGATTATAACTACGACTATGATTATAACATCCACGACCATGATTATAACAACCACGACCATGATTATAACAACCACGACCATGATTATAATAACCACAACTGAGATTATAACAACCACGACCATGATTATAACAATTACGACCATGATTATAAAAGCCAAGACTATGATTATAACCACCACGACCATGATTATAACAACCACGACTATGATCATAACCACAATCATGATTATAACAACCAGGACATGATTATAACAACCACGACCATGATTATATCAACCACGACTATGATCATAACCCACGAGTATGATTATAACAACCAGGACCATGATTATAACAACCACGACCACAACTTTAATAACCACGACCATGAATATAACAACAACGACCATGATTATAATAACCAGGACCATTATTATAACAACTTCGACTATGATTATAACAACGACGACCATGATTATATAAGCCACGACCATGATTATAGCAACCACGACCAAGATTTTAACGACCACGTCCATGATTATAATAACCACGACCATGATTATAACAAATAAAAACATGATTATAATAACCACGACCATAATTATAACAACCGCGCCCATGATTATAACAACCACGACCTTGAACATAACAACCACGACCATGATTTTAATGACCAGGACCATGATTAAAACAACCATGACCAAGATTATAACAACCACGACTATGATTATAAGAACCACGACCATGATTATAATAACCAGGACCATGATTATAAGATCCACGACCATGATTATAACAACCACGACCATGATTATAACATCCACGACTATGATTATAACAACCATGTCAATGATTATAACAACCACGACTATGATCATAACCACGACCATAATTATGACAAACACGACCATGATTATAACAACCACGACCATGATTATAACAACCACGACCATGATTATAACAACCACGACCATGATTATAACAACCACGACCATGATTATAACAACCACGACCATGATTATAACAGCCACGACCATGATTATAACAACCCCGACCATGATTATAACAACCACGACCATGATTATATCACCCACGACCATGATTATTTCACCCATGCCCATGATTATACCAACCACGACCATGATTATAACAACCACAACTATGATTATAACCACGACCATAATTATAATAACCATGACTATGATTATAACAACTACGACTATAATTATAACAACCAAGACCATGATTATAACACCCACGACCATGATTATATCACCCATGCCCATGATTATACCAACCACGACCATGATTATAACAACCACGACCATTGATTATAACAACCACGTCAATGATTATAACAACCACGACTATGATCATAACCACGACCATAATTATGACAAACACGACCATGATTATAACAACCACGACCATGATTATAACAACCACGACCATGATTATAACAACCACGACCATGATTATAACAACCACGACCATGATTATAATAACCACAACTGAGATTATAACAACCACGACCATGATTATAACAATTACGACCATGATTATAAAAGCCAAGACTATGATTATAACCACCACGACCATGATTATAACAACCACGACTATGATCATAACCACAATCATGATTATAACAACCAGGACATGATTATAACAACCACGACCATGATTATAACAACCACGACTATGATCATAACCACGAACATGATTATAACAACCAGGACCGTGATTATAACAACCACGACCATAACTTTAATAACCACGACCATGAATATAACAACAACGACTATGATTATTAGGGGGCAGGGAAAAAACACTTTTATTTGAGTTGCAGGCTGCACTTTTCAGGCATCGTTTGTATGGCTGTAACAAACACCTGTGCAAAATTTCATGCCATTTCATGCATACTTACCCTGCCGCATCGCGAACGAATTTTTGTCAACTTTTTGTGTATACCAAAAATTAGGTGTCATTTAATGTTTTCCAGGATAATGATAAATTTTACATGGGTGACATCGATTTATTTCACATGTTATTTTACAGGTACACCGTATGGAAAATCATTACAAGTTCATATTGAAATTCTTTTTTGTGCGGAACCTTGGCATCATTTTCCTAGACAATAATCTTTGCCTAATATATCCATCTCTCGATTCGTATCCCGTCACTTCAGTGCAACCTTCAGTCATCACTTTTATGCCTCTCTCGACCGCCTGAGTGCTGTTTGGCCACTTGGGCACCACTAATGGTGTCTCAAGAATGTCATTAACCTGTAGATATGACAGAGAAGCAATGTAAGGAGGCTCAGTCTTGAGTTCATTCCTCCAGTTAATCATGGAATGATAGTTTTTTGCTTGCCACTTTAGTTTCGGAGTCACCACCTTTCTCATGTTGACTACAGGAGGCACATCCTCATTCCCATCTTCGTCTTTACCCTCCTCATCAGTATAGTTTAACAAATTCTCGTCAACAGCAGCATCAGAATCTTCCTCCTCCTCTTCAGATCTGCCAGTGCATTCTTCCTTTTGCTGATTCTCCTCTCTAATTTTTCTTATCATTGAGACAGCTTTTTCTCAAACAGTCATGTCCTCATCTGCACACATACCAAGAAGAAGTTGATCTGTGTGGGCGAAGTATGCATTTCTCTGGACAGCCTTCTTCACTATCGTCTCCTCCTCACTATTCAGGTGTTTCATATATAGCAGGGACTGGAACACGTTCCTTGAGCCGTGTGTTACGTAAGGGTGTATCTTGATGTAAAACCACATTAGAGCACTGAACTTTATTATTGTAATGACAATTCTTTTCAACTCATGGCTGGGTCTTGATGTTGCTACATACAGCCTGAGGATTCTACTCCATAAGGTGTTCCACCTTGACACACAGGGAGGACCTGGCTCAATAGCAACCAAGTCATCTTCAACAACACCTGTGATAACTCCTTTACAAATCCTATACAGGTATTTCTGATCCCAGGACAGATCTTTCTCCACTTCATAATTAAACACAGGGAAATCAGGGAAACTGACTGGCTGGAAGGCGACAACTGGAAGCTCAGACAAAGATTCCTTGATCTGCTTTCCAATGGGACCACGCCAATGCTCAGGACCACTTGGTTTACCATCATAGTGATAAAAAACTGCGCGGAAAGGCAGCTCATTTCCGTGAAGCTGACATATGAAATAATGGAGCGGGTGACCAAGAAACATTTCAAGATGATGAATGACTCCATTTTCTGATCCTACATTTACATTGGTTTCATCACAACCAACACACACAATGGGCTGCTGGGTTAGATTTTTCTCCACCAGAAACTCGTGAATAGTTTTGGCAATCTGCTTTCCGTGTCCAGTCTTGGGAATCACATGTGTGAGATATTCATTGCCAGGCTCAACCATGATGACATAATGATCTATTGATCTTTCACCATCATCCTCGAACTCCATTTCTCGGTCTTCTCATTCTTTATCATCACACGAGTGGCGGTCTTCTTACCATCAAAATAGAGTGACGTCAAATTATCTAAACTAGCCATCTCAATTTCTTGCCTCTTAAATCGGTATTTTTGTCTCGCATCCCGCAGCTTATGTGGTCCATTAACCTGACTCTTGTCATTGAGAAATGAAATGAGAAAAGGCTGATAATCAATATAGACATAGCACCATACTCATCTGCAACAAGACAACTTAAATGAAATAAGAGATATGAAAAAAAAAATGATAAACACTGAACAGAACATTGCACCGCCACAGCGGCTGTTTGGCTAGTACTGTAGGTAAATTTAAAAATTTCAGTAGAAAATGCGGCAGACTAAACCTCGACATATCAGCTACAAATTTGGCATGGAGTCTTAGTTATGTATAAGGAACAATGCCTGAAGATTGCAGCTTTGAGCAAAATTTCACTGCCCCCTAATGATTATAATAACCAGGACCATGATTATAACAACTACGACTATGATAATAACAACCACGACCATGATTATAACAACCACGACCATGATTATAACGACCACGACCATGATAATAATAACAATGACCATGAATAAAATAACTACAACCATGATTATATCAACCACGACCATAATTATAACAACATCGACCATGATTATAACAAACACGATTATGATCATAACCACGACCATGATTATAACATCCTGGACCATGATTATAACAACCAGAACCATGATTATAACAACCACGACCATAATTATAACAACCACGACCATGATTATAGCAACCACGACCATGATTATAACAACAAGGACCATGATTATAATAACCACGACGATGATTATAGGACCACGACCATGATTATAACAACTACGACGATGATTATAACAATCACGACCATGATTATAACAACCACGACCATGATTATATCAAACACGACCATGATCATAACCACGACCATGAATATAACAACCACGACCATGATTATAATAACGAGGACCCTGATTAAAACAACCATGACCATGATTATAACAACCACGACCATGATTATAATAACCACGACCATGATTATAACAACCACAACTTTGATTATAACCACGACCATGATTATAATAACCACGACCATGATTATAACAACCACGACCATGATTATAACAACCACCACTATAATTAAAACTACCAAGACCATGATTATAACACATTCGACCATGATTATAACAACCACGACCATGAATATAACAACCACGACCATGATTTTAACAACCACGACTATGATTATAACAACCACGACTGTAATTAAAACAACCAAGACCATGATTATAACACACACGACCATGATTATACTAACCACGACCATGATTATAACAACAATGACCAAGATTATAACAACCACGACCATGATTATAACAACCTCGACCATGATTATAACAATCACGACCATGATTATAACAACCACGACCATGATTATAACAACCACAACGATGATTATAACAACCACGACCATGATTATAACAACCCCGACCATGATTATAACAACCACGACCATGATTATAACAACCACAACGATGATTATAACAACCACGACCATAATTATAACAACCCCGACCATGATTAACAACCACGACCAAGATCATAACAACTACGACCATGTTTATAACAACCACGACCATTGATTATAGCAACCACGACAATGATTATAAAAACTACGACTATGATCATAACCAAGACCATGATTATAACAACCACCACCATGATTATAACAACCACCACCATGATTATAACAACCACGACCATGTATATAACAACAACGACAATGATTATAACAACCAGGGCCATGATTATAACAACCACGACCATGATTATAACAACCACGACTATGATTATAAGAACCACGACCATGATTATAATAACCAGGACCATGATTTTAAGATCCACGACCATGATTATAACAACCACGACCATGATTATAACAAACACGACCATGATTATAACAACCACGACCATGATTATACCAACCACGACAATGATTATAACAACAAGGACCATGATTATAACAACCACGACTATGATTATATATAGCATGACCATGATTATAACAACCACGACCATGATTATAACATCCACGACTATGATTATAACAACCACGACCATGATTATAACAACAATGACCAAGATTATAACAACCACGACCATGATTATAACAACCACGACCATGATTATAAAAACCACGACCATGATTATAACAACCTCGACCATGATTATAACAATCACGACCATGATTATAACAACCACGACCATGATTATAACAACCACAACGACGATTATAACAACCCTGACCATGATTATAACAACCCCGACCATGATTATAACAACCACGACCATGATTGTAACAACCACGACGATGATTATAAAAACCACGCCCATGATTATAACACCCACGACCATGATTATATCACCCATGCCCATGATTATACCAACCACGACCATGATTATAACAACCACGACCATTGATTATAACAACCACGTCAATGATTATAACAACCACGACTATGATCATAACCACGACCATAATTATGACAAACACGACCATGATTATAACAACCAACACCATGATTATAACAACCAAGACTATGATTATAATAACCACGACCATGATTAGAAAAGCCAAGACTATGATTATAACCACCACGACCATGATTATAACAACCACGACTATGATCATAACCACGATCATGATTATAACAACCTGGACCATGATTATAACAACCACGACCATAACTTTAATAACCACGACCATGAATATAACAACAACGACCATGATTATAATAACCAGGACCATGATTATAAAAACAAGGACCATGATTATAGCAACCACGACTATGATTATAACAACCACGAACATGATTATAACAACCACGACCATGATTATAATAACCACGACCATGAGTATAACAACTACGACTATGATTATAACAACCGCGACCATGATTATAACAACCACGACCATGATTATAACGACCACGACCATGATTATAATAACCATGACCATGATTATAATAACTACAACCATGATTATATCAACCACGACCATAATTATAACAACATCGACCATGATTATAACAAACACGATTATGATCATAACCACGACCATGATTATAACATCCTGGACCATGATTATAACAACCAGAACCATGATTATAACAACCACGACCATAATTATAACAACCACGACCATGATTATAGCAACCACGACCATGATTATAACAACAAGGACCATGATTATAAAAACAAAGACCATGATTATAACAACCTCGACCATGGATTAAAACAATCACGACCATGATTATAACAACCACGACCATGATTATAACAACCACAACAATGATTATAACAACCACGACCATGATTATAACAACCCCGACCATGATTATAACAACCACGACCATGATCATAACAACTACGACCATGTTTATAACAACCACGACCATTGATTATAACAACCACGACAATGATTATAAAAACTACGACTATGATCATAACCACGACCATGATTATAACAACCACCACCATGATTATAACAACCACCACCATTATTATAACACCCACGACCATGTATATAACAACAACGACAATGATTATTACAACCAGGACCATGATTATAACAAACACGACCATGATTATAACAACCACGACTATGATAATAAGAACCACGACCATGATTATAATAACCACGACCATGATTTTAAGATCCACGACCGTGATTATAACAACCACGACCATGATTATAACAAACACGACCATGATTATAACAACCACGACCATGATTATACCAACCACGACAATGATTATAACAACAAGGACCATGATTATAACAACCACGTCTATGATTATAACTGGCATGACCATGATTATTACAACCACGACCATGATTATAACAACCACCACTATGATTATAACAACCACGACCATGATTATAACAACAATGACCAAGATTATAACAACCACGACAATGATTATAACAACCACGACCATGATTTTAAAAACCACGACAATGATTATAGCAACCTCGACCATGATTATAACAATCACGACCATCATTATAACAACCACGACCATAATTATAACAACCACAACGATGATTATAACAACCACGACCATGATTATAACAACCCCGACCATGATTATAACAACCACGACCATGATTATAACAACCACGACCATGATTATAAAAACCACGACCATGATTATAACACCCACGACCATGATTATATCACCCATGCCCATGATTATACCAACCACGACCATGATTATAACAACCACGACCATTGATTATAACAACCACGTCGATGATTATAAAACCACGACTATGATCATAACCACGACCATAATTATGACAAACACGACCATGATTATAACAACCAACACCATGATTATAACAACCAAGACTATGATTATAATAACCACGACCATGATTATAACAACCACGACCATGATTATAACAACCACGACCATGATTATAACAGCAACGACCATGATTATAACAACCACGACCATGATTATAATAACCACAACTGAGATTATAACAACCACGACCATGATTATAACAATTACAGCCATGATTATAAAAGCCAAGACTATGATTATAACCACCACGACCATGATTATAACAACCACGACTATGATCATAACCACGATCATGATTATAACAACCAGGACGATGATTATAACAACCACGACCATAACTTTAATAACCACGACCATGAATATAACAACAACGACCATGATTATAATAACCAGGACCATGATTATAAAAACAAGGACCATGATTATAACAACCAGGACCATGATTATAACAACTACGACTATGATTATAACAACCACGACCATGATTATAACAACCACGACCATGATTATAATAACCACGACCATGATTATAACAACTACGACTATGATTATAACCGCGACCATGATTATAACAACCACGACCATAATTATAACGACCACGACCATGATTATAATAACCATGACCAATATTATAATAACTACAACCATGATTATATCAACCACGACCATAATTATAACAACATCGACCATGATTATAACAAACACGATTATGATCATAACCACGACCATGATTATAACATCCTGGACCATGATTATAACAACCAGAACCATGATTATAACAACCACGACCATAATTATAACAACCACGACCATGATTATAGCAACCACGACCATGATTATAACAAGGACCATGATTATAATAACCACGAAGATGATTATAAGAACCACGACCATGATTATAACAACCACGACGATGATTATAACAATCACGACCATGATTATAACAACCACGACCATGATTATATCAAACACGACCATGATCATAACCACGACCATGATTATAACAACCACGACCATGAATATAACAACCACGACCATGATTATAATAACCAGGACCATAATTATAACAACCATGACCATGATTATATCAACCACGACCATGATTTTAACAACCACGACCATGATTATAACACCACGACCATGATTATAACAACCACGACCATGATTATAACAACCACGACCATGATTATAACAACCACGACCATGATTATAACAACCACGACCATGATTATAACAACCACAACTTTGATTATAACCACGACCATGATTATAATAACCACGACCATGATTATAACAACCACGACCATGATTATAACAACCACCACTATAATTAAAACTACCAAGACCATGATTATAACACATTCGACCATGATTATAACAACCACGACCATGAATATAACAACCACGACCATGATTATAACAACCACGACTATGATTATAACAACCACGACTGTAATTAAAAGAACCAAGACCATTATTATAACACACACGACCACCATGATTATACTAACAACGACCATGATTATATCAACAAGGACCATGATTATAACAACCACGACCATGATTATAACTTGCACGACCATGATTATAACAACAATGACCAAGATTATAAGAACCACGACCATGATTATAACGACCACGACCATGATCATAACAACTACGACCATGTTTATAACAACCACGACCATTGATTATAACAACCACGACAATGATTATAAAAACCACGACTATGATCATAACCACGATCATGACTATAACAACCACCACCATGATTATAACAACCACGACCATGTATATAACAACAACGACAATGATTATAACAACCAGGACCATGATTATAACAACCACGACCATGATTATAATAACCACAACTATGATTATAACAGCCACGACTATGATTATAACAACCACGACAATTACTATAACAACCACGACCATGATTATAACAACCACGACTATGATTATAACAACCACGACTGTAATTAAAACAACCAAGACCATGATTATAACACACACGACCATGATTATACTAACCACGACCATGATTATATCAACAAGGACCATGATTATAACAACCACGACCATGATTATAACTAGCACGACCATGATTATAACAACCACGAATATGATTATAACAACCACGACTATGATTATAATAACCACGACCATGATTATAACAACAATGACCAAGATTATAAAAACCACGACCATGATTATAACGACCACGAACATGATCATAACAACTACGACCATGTTTATAACAACCACGACCATTGATTATAACAACCACGACAATGATTATAAAAACCACGACTATGATCATAGCCACGACCATGATTATAACAACCATCACCATGATTATAACAACCACATCCATGTATATAACAACAACGACAATGACTATAACAACCATGACCATGATTATAAAAACTACGACCATGATTATAATAACCACAACTATGATTATAACAGCCACGATTATGATTATAACAACCACGACAATTACTATAACAACCAAGACCATGATTATAATAACTACGACCATAATTATAACAACTACGACCATAATTATAACTAGCACGACCATGATTATAGCAACCACGACCATGATCATAACAACTACGACCATGTTTATAACAACGACGACCATTGATTATAACAACCACGACAATGATTATAAAAACCACGACTATGCTCATAACCACGACCATGATTATAACAAGCACGATCATGATTATATCAACCACGACCATGTATATAACAACAACGACAATGATTATAACAACCAGGACCATGATTATAACAACCACGACCATGATTATAATAACCACAACTATGATTATAACAACCACGACAATTACTATAACAACCACGACCATGATTATAATAACTACGACCATGATTATAACAACACCGACCATAATTATAACTAGCACGACCATGATTATAACAACAACGGCCATGATTATAACTACCACGACTATGATTATAACAACCACAACCATGATTATAACAACCACGACCATGATTATAACAACCACGACCATGATTATAATAACTACGACCATGATTATAACAACTACGACCTTGATTATATCAACAACGAATATGATTATAACAACCACGACTATGATTATAACAGCCACACCTATGATTATAACAACCACGACCGTGATTACAACGATCACGACCATGATTATAATAACCACGACCATAATGATAACAAATACAACCATGATTATAACAACCACGACCGTAATTATAACAACCACGACCATGATTATAACAACCACGACCATGATTATAACAACCAGGAACATGATTATAACAACCACGACCATGATTATAACAACCACGACCATGATTATAACAACAACGACCATGATTATAATAACCAGGACCATGATTATAAAAACCAGAACCATGATAATAACAACCAGGACCATGATTATAAGAACCACGACCATGATTATAACAACCACGACCATGATTATAACAACCACGACCATGATTATAACAACCACGAACATGAATATAACAACCACGACCATGATTATAACAACCACGAACATGATTATAACAACAACGACCATGATTATAATAACCAGGACCATGATTATAAAAAACAGAACCTTGATAATAACAACCAGGACCATGATTATAACAACCACGACCATGATTATAATAACCACGACCATGATTATAACAACTACGACCAGTATTATAACAGCCACGACCATGATTATAACAACCACGACCATGATTATTACGACCACGACCATGATTATAATAACCATGACCATGATTATAATAACTACAACCATGATTATATCAACCGCGACCATAATTATAACAACATCGACCATGATTATAACAACCACGACTATGATCATAACCAAGACCATCATTATAACATCCTGGACCATGATTATAACAACCAGAACCATGATTATAACAACCACGACCATAATTATAACAAAAACGACCATGATTATAGCAGCCACGACCATTATTATAACAACCAGGACCATGATTATAAGAACCAAGACCATGATTATAACAACCACGACCATGATTATAAAAATCACGACCATGATTATAACAACCACGACCATGATTATATCAAACACGACCATGATTATAACAACCACGACCATGATTATAACAACCACGACCATGAATATAACAACCACGACCATGATCATAATACCAAGGACCATGATTATAACAAATACGACTATGATTATAACAACCGCGACCATGATAATAACAACCACGACCATGATTATAACGACCACGACCATGATTATAATAAGTATGACCATGATTATAATAACTACAACCATGATTATATCAACCACGACCATAATTATAACAACATCGACCATGATTATAACAAACACGATTATGATCATAACCACGACCATGATTATAACATCCTGGACCATGATTATAACAACCAGAGCCATGATTATAATAACCACGACGATGATTATAGGACCACGACCATGATTATAACAACTACGACGATGATTATAACAATCACGACCATGATTATAACAACCACGACCAAGATTATATCAAACACGACCATAATCATAACCACGACCATGAATTTAACAACCACGACCATGATTATAGTAACGAGGACCCTGATTATAACAACCATGACCAGGATTATAACAAGCACGACCATGATTATAACAACCACGACCATGATTATAACAACCACAACTTTGATTATAACCACGACCATGATTATAAAAACCACGACCATGATTATAACAACCACCACTATAATTAAAACTACCAAGACCATGATTATAACACATTCGACCATGATTATAACAACCACGACCATGAATATAACAACCACGACCATGATTTTAACAACCACGACTATGATTATAACAACCACGACTGTAATTAAAACAACCAAGACCATGATTATAACACACACGACCATGATTATACTAACCACGACCATGATTATAACAACAATGACCAAGATTATAACAACCACTACCATGATTATACCAACCTCGACCATGATTATAACAATCACGACCATGATTATAACAACTACGACCATGATTATAACAGCCACAACGATGATTATAACAACCACGACCATGATTACAACAACCCCGACCATAATTATAATAACCACGACTATGATTATAAAAACCACGACCATGATTATAACAACCTCGACCATGATTATAACAATCACGAACATGATTATAACAACCCCGACCATGATTAACAACCACAACGATGATTATAACAACCACGACCATGTTTATAACAACCACGGCCATTGATTATAACAACCACGACAATGATTATAAAAACTACGACCATGTTTATAACAACCACCACCATGATTATAACAACCACGACCATGTATAAAACAACAACGACAATGATTATAACAACCAGGACCATGATTATAACAACCACGACCATGATTATAACAACCACGACTATGATTATAAGAACCACGACCATGATTATAATAACCAGGACCATGATTTTAAGATCCACGACCATGATTATAACAACCACGACCATGATTATAACAAACACGACCATGATTATAACAACCACGACCATGATTATAACAACCACGAAAATGATTATAACAACAAGGACCATGATTATATCAACCACGACTATGATTATAACTAGCATGACCATGATTATAACAACCACGACCATGATTATAACAACGCCGACCATGATTACCAACCACGACCATGATCATAACAACTACGACCATGTTTATAACAACCACGACCATTGAATATAACAACCACGACAATGATTATAAAAACTACGACTATGATCATAACCACGACCATGATTACAACAACCACCACCATGATTATAACAACCACCACCATGATTATAACAACCACGACCATGTATAAAACAACAACGACAATGATTATAACAAACAGGACCATGATTATAACAACGACGACCATGATTATAACAACCACGACTATGATTATAAGGACCACGACCATGATTATAATAACCAGGACCATGATTTTAAGATCCACGACCAAGATTATAACAACCACGACCATGATTATAATAACCACGACCATGATTATAACAAACATGACCATTATTATAACAACCACGACTATGATTATAGCAACCACGACTATAATTAATACAACCAATACCATGATTATAACTCCTACGCCCATGATTATACCAACCACGACCATGATTATAACAACAAGGACCATGATTATAACAAACACGACCATGATTATAAATAGCACGCCCATGATTATAACAACCACGACCATTATTATAACAACCACGACTATGATTATAACAACCACCACCATGATTATAATAACAACGACCATGATTATAACTAGCACGACCATGATTATAACAACCACGACCATGTATATAACAAAAACGACCAGAGATTACAACAACCACGACCATGATTATAACTAGCACGCCCGTGATTATAACAACCATCGCCATGATTATAACAACCACGACTATGATTATAACAACCACGACCATGATTATAACAACGATGACCAAGATTATATCAACCACGACCATGATTATAACAACCACGACCATGATCCTAACAACTACGACCATGATTATAACAACCACGACCATTGATTATAACAACCACGAGAATGATTTTAAAAACCACAACTATGATCATATCCACGACCATGATTATAACAACCAACACCATGATTATAACAACCACGACAATGATTATAGCTAGCACGACCATGATTATAACAACCACGACCATGTATATAACAAAAACGACCATGATTATAATAACCAGGACCATGATTATAAAAGCCACGACCATGATTATAATAACCACAACTATGATTATAACAGCCACGACTATGATTATAACAACGACGACCATGATTGTAACAACCACGACCATGATTATAACGATCACGACCATGATTATAATAACCACGACCACGATTATAACAACTACAACTTTTATTATAACAACCACGACCATAATTATATCAACCACGACAATGATTATAACAACCACGACTATAATTAAAACAACCACGACCATAATTATAACAACCACGTCCATGATTATAACACCCACGACCATGAATATAACAACCACGACCATGATTATAACAACCACGACCATGATTATAACAGCCACGACCATGTATATAACAAAAACGACCATGATTATAATAACCAGGACCATGTATATAACAAAAACGACCATGATTATAACGACCACGACCATGATTATAATAACCACGACCATGATTATAACACCCAGGACCATGATTATAACAACCACGAACATGATTATATCAGCCACGACCATGAATTTAACAACCACGACCATGATTATAATAATCAGGGCCATGATTATAACAACCATGACGATGATTATAACAACCACGACCATGATTATAACAAACACGACTATGATTATAACGACCACGAACATGATTATAATAACCACGACCACGTTTATAACAACTGTAACATTGATTATAACAACCACGACCATAATTATATCAACCACGACAATGATTATAACAACCACGACTATAATTAAAACAACCACGACCATGATTATAACAACCACGACCATGATTATAACACCCACGACCATGAATATAACAACCACGACCATGATTATAACAACCACGACCATGATTATAACAAAAACGACCATGTATATAACAAAAACGACCATGATTATAATAACCAGGACCATGTATATAACAAAAACGACCATGATTATAACGACCACGACCATGATTATAATAACCACGACCATGATTATAACATCCTGGACCATGATTATAACAACCAAAACCATGATTATAACAACTACGACCATAATTATAAAAACCACGACCAAGATTATAACAGCCACGACCATGTATATAACAGAGACGACCATGATTATAATAACCAGGACCATGATTATAACAACCACGACCATGATTATAACAGCCACGACTATGATTATAACAACCACGACCATGATTATAACAGCCACGACCATGTATATAACAAAAACGACCATGATTATAATAACCAGGACAATGTATATAACAAAAACGACCATTATTAAAACGACCACGACAATGATTATATTAACCACGACCATGATTATAACAACCAGGACCCTGATTATAACAACCACGTACATGATTATAACAGCCACGACAATGAATATAACAACCACGACCATGATTATAATAACCAGGACCATGATTATAACAACCACAACCATGATTATAACAACGACAACTATGATTATAACCCCGACCATGATTATAATAACCACGACCATGATTATAACAAACATGACCATTATTATAACAACCACGACTATGATTATAGCAACCACGAATATAATTAAACCAACCAATACCATGATTATAATACCCACGACCATGACTATAACACCTATGCCCATGATTATACCAACCACGACAATGATTATAGCTAGCACGACCATGATTATAACAACCACGACCATGTATATAACAAAAACGACCATGATTATGATAACCAGGACCATGATTATAAAAACCACGACCATGATTATAATAACCACAACTATGATTATAACAGCCACGACTATGATTATAACAACGACGACCATGATTGTAACAACCACGACCATGATTTTAACGATCACGACCATGATTATAATAACCACGACCACGATTATAACAGCTACAACATTGATTATAACAACCACGACCATAATTATATCAACCACGACAATGATTATAACAACCACGACTATAATTAAAACAACCACGACCATGATTATAACAACCACGACCATGATTATAATAACCAGGACCATGATTATAACAACCACGACCATGATTATAACAACCACGACTATGATTATAACAACCACGACCATTATTATAAGAACCACGACCATGATTATAAAAACCACGACAATGATTATAACAACCACGACCATGATTATACCAACCACAACAATGATTATAACAAAAAGGGCCATGATTATAACAACCACGACCATGATTACAACTGGCATGACCATGATATATAACAACCACGACCATGATTATAACATCCACGACTATGATCATAACCACGTCCATGATTATAACATTCTGGACCATGATTATAACAACCAGAAACCATGATTATAACATCCACGAACATGATTATAACAACCACGACCATGATTATAACAAGTACGACCATGATTATATCTACCACGACTATAATTAAAACAGCCAAGACCATGATTATAACAAACACGACCATGATTATCACACCCACGACCATGAATATAACAACCACGACCATGATTATAACAACCACGACTATGATTACAACAACCACGACTGTAATTAAAACAACCAAGACCATGATTATAACACACACTTCCATGATTATAACACCCACGCCCATGATTATACCAACCATGACCATGATTATATCAACAAGGACCATGATTAAAACAACCACGACCATGATTATAACAGCACGACCATGATTATAACAACCACTACCATAATTATAACAACCACGACTATGATTTTCATAACCAAGGACCATGATTATAACAACGATGACCAAGATTATAACAAACACGACCATGATTATAGCAACCACGACCATGATTATAACAACTACGACCATGATTATAACAACCACGACCAATGATTATAACTACCACGACAATGATTATAAAAACCACGACTATGATTATAACAACCAGAACCATGATTATAACAACCACGAACATGAATATAACTAGCACTAACATGATTATATCAACCACGACCATGTATATAACAACAACGACCATGATTATAACAACAACGAACATGATTGTAACAGCCACGACCATGAATATAACAACCACGACCATGATTATAATACCCAGGACCATGATTATAACAACCATGACGATGATTATAACAACGACGACCATGATTATAACAACCACGACTATGATTATAGCAACCACGACCATTATTATAAGAACCACGACCATGATTATAACCACGACCATGATTATATCAACCACGACCAAGATTATACCAACCACGACAATGATTATAACAAAAAGGGCCATGATTATAACAACCACGACCATGATTACAACTAGCATGACCATGATTATAACAACCACGACAATGATTAAAACAACCACGACTATGATCATAACCACGACCATGATTATAACATCCTGGACCATTATTATAACAACCAGAACCATGATTATAACATCCACGACTATGATTATAACAAAAACGACCATGATTATAACAAACAAGACCATGATTATAGCAACCACGACCATGATTATAACAACCACGACCATGATTATAACTACCACGACTATAATTAAAACAACCAAGACCATGATTATAACACACACGACCATGATTATAACAACCACGACCATGTATATAACAACCACGACCATGATTATAATAACCACGACCATGATTATAACAACCATGACGATGATTACAACAACCACGACCATGATTATAGCAACCACGACCATGATAATAACAACCACGACCATGATTATAACAACCACCACCATGATTTTTACAACCACGACCATGATTATACCAACCACGACAATGATTATAACAAAAAGGGCCATGATTATAACAACCACGACCATGATTATAACTAGCATGACCATGATTATAACAACCACGACCATAATTATAACAACCACGACTATGATTTTAACAACCACGACTATGATTATGACAACGATGACCAAGAATATAACAACAACGACCATGATTTTAACAACTACGACCATGATTATAACAACCACGACCATGATTATAACAATCACGACCATGATTATAACATCCACGACCATGATTATAACAACCACGACCTTGATTATAACAAACACAACCATGATTATAACAACCACAATTATGATTATAACCACGACCATGATTATAATGACCACGACCATGATTATAACAAACACGACCATTATTATAACAACCACGACTATGATTATAGCAACCACGACTATAATTAAAACAACCAATACCATGATTATAACACCCACGACCATGATTATAACACCCACGCCCATGATTATACCAACCACGACCATGATTATAACAACCACGACCATGATTATAACAACCACCACCATGATTTTAACAACCAATACCATGATTATACCAACCACGACAATGATTATATCAAAAAGGGGCATGATTATAACAACCACGACCATGATTATAACTAGCATGACCACGATTATAACAACCACGACCATTATTATAACAGCCACGACTATGATTATAACAACCACGACCATGATTATGACAACGATGACCAAGATTATAACAACCACGACCATGATTATAACAACCACGACTATGATTATAACAACCACGACCATGATTATGACAACGATGACCAAGATTATAACAACCACGACCATGATTATAACAACTACGACCATGATTATAATAACCACGACCATGATTATAACAAACATGACCATTATTATAACAACCACGACTATGATTATAGCAACCACAACTATAAATAAAACAACCAATACCATGATTATAACACCCACGACCATGATTATAACACCTACGCCCATGATTATACCAACCACGACCATGATTATAACAACAAGGACCATGATTATTACAAACACGACCATGATTATAAATAGCACGCCCATGATTATAACAACCACGACCATTATTATAACAACCACGACTATGAATATAACAACCACCACCATGATTATAATAACAACGACCATGATTATAACTAGCACGACCATGATTATAACAACCACGACCATGTATATAACAAAAACGACCAGAGATTATAACAACCACGACCATGATTATAACTAGCACGCCCATGATTATAACAACCATCGCCATGATTATAACAACCACGGCTATGATTATAACAACCACGACCATGATTATAACAACGATGACCAAGATTATATCAACCACGACCATGATTATAACAACCACGACCATGATCCTAACAACTACGACCATGATTATAACAACCACGACCATTGATTATAACAACCACGAGAATGATTATAAAAACCACAACTATGATCATAACCACGACCATGATTATAAGAACCAACACCATGATTATAACAACCACGACAATGATTATAGCTAGCACGACCATGATTATAACAACCACGACCATGTATATAACAAAAACGACCATGATTATAATAACCAGGACCATGATTATAAAAACCACGACCATGATTATAATAACCGCAACTATGATTATAACAGTCACGACTATGATTATAACAACGACGACCATGATTGTAACAACCACGACTATGATTATAACCATCACGACCATGATTATAATAACCACGACCACGGTTATAACAACTACAACTTTTATTATAACAACCACGACCATAATTATATCAACCACGACAATGATTATAACAACCACGACTATAATTAAAACAACCACGACCATAATTATAACAACCACGTCCATGATTATAACACCCACGACCATGAATATAACAACCACGACCATGATTATAACAACCACGACCATGATTATAACAGCCACGACCATGTATATAACAAAAACGACCATGATTATAATAACCAGGACCATGTATACAACAAAAACGACCATGATTATAACGACCACGACCATGATTATAATAACCACGACCATGATTATAACACCCAGGACCATGATTATAACAACCACGAACATGATTATATCAGCCACGACCATGAATTTAACAACCACGACCATGATTATAATTATCAGGGCCATGATTATAACAACCATGACGATGATTATAACAACCACGACCATGATTATAAAAACCACGACTATGATTATAACAACCACGACCATGATTATAAGAACCACGACCATGATTATAACAACCACGACCATGATTATAACATCCTGGACCATGATTATAGCAACCAAAACCATGATTATAACAACCAAAACCATGATTATAACAACTACGACCATAATTATAACAACCACGACCAAGATTATAACAGCCACGACCATGCATATAACAGAGACGACCATGATTATAATAACCAGAACCATGATTATAACAACCACGACAATGATTATAACGACCACGAACATGATTATAATAACCACGACCACGTTTATAACAACTATAACATTGATTATAACAACCACGACCATAATTATATCAACCACGACAATGATTATAAGAACCACGACTATAATTAAAACAACCACGACCATGATTATAACAACCACGACCATGATTATAACACCCACGACCATGAATATAACAACCACGACCATGATTATAACAACCACGACCATGATTATAACAGCCACGACCATGTATATAACAAAAACGACCATGATTATAATAACCAGGACCATGTATATAACAAAAACGACCATGATTATAACGACCACGACCATGATTATAATAACCACGACCATGATTATAACATCCTGGACCATGATTATAACAACCAAAACCATGATTATAACAACTACGACCATAATTATAACAACCACGACCAAGATTATAACAGCCACGACCATGTATATAATAGAGACGACCATGATTATAATAACCAGGACCATGATTATAACAACCACGACCATGATTATAACAGCCACGACTATGATTATAACAACTACGACCATGATTATAACAGCCACGACCATGTATATAACAAAAACGACCATGATTATAATAACCAGGACAATGTATATAACAAAAACGACCATGATTAAAACGACCACGACAATGATTATAATAACCACGACCATGATTATAACAACCAGGACCCTGATTATAACAACCACGTACATGAGTATAACAGCCACGACAATGAATATAACAACCACGACCATGATTATAATAACCAGGACCATGATTATAACAACCACAACCATGATTATAACAACGACAACTATGATTATAACCCCGACCATGATTATAATAACCACGACCATGATTATAACAAACATGACCATTATTATAACAACCACGACTATGATTATAGCAACCACGACTATAATTAAAACAACCAATACCATGATTATAATACCCACGACCATGATTATAATACCTACGCCCATGATTATACCAACCACGACCATGATTATAACAACAAGGACCATGATTATACCAACCACGACCATGATTATAAATAGCACGCCCATGATTATAACAACCACGACCATGTATATAACAAAAACGACCATGATTATAATAACCAGGACCATGTATATAACAAAAACGACCATGATTATAACGACCACGACCATGATTATAATAACCACGACCATGATTATAACATCCTGGACCATGATTATAACAACCAAAACCATGATTATAACAACTACGACCATAATTATAACAACCACGACCAAGATTATAACAGCCACGACCATGTATATAATAGAGACGACCATGATTATAATAACCAGGACCATGATTATAACAACCACGACCATGATTATAACAGCCACGACTATGATTATAACAACTACGACCATGATTATAACAGCCACGACCATGTATATAACAAAAACGACCATGATTATAATAACCAGGACAATGTATATAACAAAAACGACCATGATTAAAACGACCACGACAATGATTATAATAACCACGACCATGATTATAACAACCAGGACCCTGATTATAACAACCACGTACATGAGTATAACAGCCACGACAATGAATATAACAACCACGACCATGATTATAATAACCAGGACCATGATTATAACAACCACAACCATGATTATAACAACGACAACTATGATTATAACCCCGACCATGATTATAATAACCACGACCATGATTATAACAAACATGACCATTATTATAACAACCACGACTATGATTATAGCAACCACGACTATAATTAAAACAACCAATACCATGATTATAATACCCACGACCATGATTATAATACCTACGCCCATGATTATACCAACCACGACCATGATTATAACAACAAGGACCATGATTATACCAACCACGACCATGATTATAAATAGCACGCCCATGATTATAACAACCACGACCATTATTAAAACAACCACGACTATGATTATAACAACCACCACCATGATTATAATAATCCACGACCATGATTATAACTAGCACGACCATGATTATAACAACCACGACCATGTATATAACAAAAACGACCAGAGATTATAACAACCACGACCATGATTATAACTAGCACGCCCATGATTATAACAACCATCGCCATGATTATAACAACCACGACTATGATTATAAAAACCACGACCATGATAATAACAACGATGACCAAGATTATATCAACCACGACCATGATTATAACAACCACGACCATGATCCTAACAACTACGACCATGATTATAACAACCACGACCATTGATTATAACAACCACGAGAATGATTATAAAAACCACAACTATGATCATAACCACGACCATGATTATGACAACCAACACCATGATTATAACAACCACGACAATGATTATAGCTAGCACGACCATGATTATAACAACCACGACCATGTATATAACAAAAACGACCATGATTATGATAACCAGGACCATGATTATAAAAACCACGACCATGATTATAATAACCACAACTATGATTATAACAGCCACGACTATGATTATAACAACGACGACCATGATTGTAACAACCACGACCATGATTTTAACGATCACGACCATGATTATAATAGCCACGACCACGATTATAACAGCTACAACATTGATTATAACAACCACGACCATAATTATATCAACCACGACAATGAATATAACAACCACGACTATAATTAAAACAACCACGACCATAATTATAACAACCACGACCATGATTATATCATCCACGACCATGAATATAACCACCACGACCATGATTATAACAACCACGACCATGATTATAACAGCCACGACCATGTATATAACAAAAACGACCATGATTATAATAACCAGGACCATGTATATAACAAAAACGACCATGATTATAACGACCACGACCATGATTATAATAACCACGACCATGATTATAACACCCAGGACCATGATTATAACAACCACGAACATGATTATATCAGCCACGACCATGAATTTAACAACCACGACCATGATTATAATAATCAGGGCCATGATTATAACAAACATGACGATGATTATAACAACCACGACCATGATTATAACAACCACGACTATGATTATAACATCCACGACCAAGATTATAAGAACCACGACCATGATTATAACAAACACGACCATGATTATAACCTCCTGGACCATAATTATAAAAACCAAAACCATGATTATAACAACCAAAACCATGATTATAACAACTACGACCATAATTATAACAACCACGACCAAGATTATAACAGCCACGACCATGTATATAACAGAGACGACCATGATTATAATAACCAGGACCATGATTATAACAACCACGACAATGATTATAACGACCACGAACATGATTATAATAACCACGACCACGGTTATAACAACTATAACATTGATTATAACCACGACCATAATTATATCAACCACGACAATGATTATAACAACCACGACTATAATTAAAACAACCACGACCATGATTATAACAACCACGACCGTGATTATAACACCCACGACCATGAATATAACAACCACGACCATGATTATAACAACCACGACCATGATTATAACAGCCACGACCATGTATATAACAAAAACGACCATGATTATAATAACCAGGACCATGTATATAACAAAAACGAACATGATTATAACGACCACGACCATGATTATAATAACCACGACCATGATTATAACATCCTGGACCATGATTATAACAACCACGTACATGATTATAACAGACACGACAATGAATATAACAACTACGACCATAATTATAACAACCACGACCAAGATTATAACAGCCACGACCATGTATATAACAGAGACGACCATGATTATAATAACCAGGACCATGATTATAACAACCACGACCATGATTATAACAGCCACGACTATGATTATAACAACCACGACCATGATTACATCAGCCACGACCATGTATATAACAAAAACGACCATGATTATAATAACCAGGACCATGTATATAACAAAAACGACCATGATTAAAACGACCACGACCATGATTATAATAACCACGACCATGATTATAACAAACAGGACCCTGATTATAACAACCACGTACATGATTATAACAGACACGACAATGAATATAACAACCACGACCATGATTATAATAACCAGGACCATGATTATAACAACCACGACCATGATTATAACAACCACGACTATGATTATATCAACCACGACCATTATTATAAGAACCACGATCATGATTTTAAAAACCACGACAATGATTATAACAACCACGACCATGATTATACCAACCACAACAATGATTATAACAAAAAGGGCCATGATCATAACAACCACGACCATGATTACAACTGGCATGACCATGATATATAACAACCACGACCATGATTATAACATCCACGACTATGATCATAACCACGTCCATGATTATAACATTCTGGACCATGATTATAACAACCAGAAACCATGATTATAACATCCACGACCATGATTATAACAACCACGACCATGATTATAACAAGCACGACCATGATTATATCTACCACGACTATAATTAAAACAGCCAAGACCATGATTATTACAAACACGACCATGATTATCACACCCACGACCATGAATATAACAACCACGACCATGATTATAACAACCACGACTATGATTATAACAACCACGACTGGAATTAAAACAACCAAGACCATGATTATAACACACACTTCCATGATTATAACACCCACGCCCATGATTATACCAACCATGACCATGATTATATCAACAAGGACCATGATTATAACAACCACGACCATGATTATAACAGCACGACCATGATTATAACAACCACGACCATAATTATAACAACAACGACTATGATTATCATAACCAAGGACCATGATTATAACAACGATGACCAAGATTATAACAAGCACGACCATGATTATAGCAACCACGACCATGATTATAACAACTACGACCATGATTATAACAACCACGACCAATGATTATAATAACCACGACCATGATTATAAGAACCAAGACCATGTTTATATCAAACTCGACCATGATTATAACAACCTCGACCATGATTATAATAACCACGACAAAGATTATAACAAAAAGGGCCATGATTATATAACCACGACCATGATTGTAACTAGCATGACCATGATTATAACAACCACGACCATAATTATAACAAACCACGACCATGATTATAACAACCCTACTATGATTATAACAACGACGAACATGATTATAACTAACACGACCATGATTATAACAACAACGACCATGATTATAACAACCAGGACTATGATTATAACAACCACAACCATAATTATAACAACCACGACCATAATTATAACAACCATGACAATGATTATAACAACAAGGACCATGATTATAACAACGACGAGCATGATTATAACTAGCACGACCATGATTATAACAACAACGACCATGATTATAACCACGACCATGATTATAACAACCAGGACCATTCTTATAACAACCACGACCATGATTATAATAACCACAACTACGATTATAACTGCCACGACTATGATTATAACAACCATGATCATTATTATAACACCCACGACCATGATTATATTAACTACGACCATGATTTTAACAACTACGACCATAATTATAACTAGCACAACTATGATTATAACAACAACGACCATGATTATAAGAACCACGACTATGATTATAACAAACACAACCATGATTATAACAACCACGGCCATGATTATAACAACCACGATCATGATTATAATAACTACGACCATTATTATGACAACTACGACCATGATTATATCAACCACGACCATGATTAGAGCAACCACGACCATGATTATAACAGCCACTACTACGATCATAGCAACCACGACCATTATTATAACGACCACGACCATGATTATAATAACCACGACCATGATTATAACAACTACAACCATGATTATAACAACCACGACCATAATTATAACTACGACGACCATGATTATAACAACCACGACCATGATTATAACAACCACGACCATGATTATAACAACCAGAACCATGATTATAACAACCACGAACATGAATATAACTAGCACTTCCATGATTATATCACCCACGACCATGTATACAACAACAACGACCATGATTATAACAACCAGGACCATGCTTATAACAACCACGACCATGATTATAATAACCACGACCAGGATTATAAGAACCAAGACCATGTTTATATCAAACTCGACCATGATTATAACAACCACGACCATGATTATAATGACCACGACAATGATTATAACAAAAAGGGCCATGATTATAAAACCACGATCATGATTGTAACTAGCATGACCATGATTATAACAACCACGACCATAATTATAACAAACCACGACCATGATTATAACAACCCGACTATGATTATAACAACGACAAGCATGATTATAACTAACACGACTATGATTATAACAACAACGACCATGATTATAACAACCACGACTATGATTATAACAACCACAACCATCATTATAACAACCACGACCGTAATTATAACAACCACGACCATCATTATAACAACCACGACCATGATTATAATAACCACGACCATGATTATATCAACTACGACCATGATTATAACAACATCGACCATGATTATAACAGCCACGAGCATGATTATAAATACCACGACCATGATTATAATAACCAGGACCATGATTATAACAACCGCGACCACGATTATAACAACCACGACCATGAATGTAACAACCACGACCATGATTATAATAACCAGGACCATGATTTTAACAAACATGAACATGATTATAACAACCACGACTTTGATTTTGTAATGAGACAAATCTCACAAGAAGAAGATTACATATAGGTAGAATATTGATAGTATAAGAGTATAAAAGAGAGGAAGATTTTGGTAGCGTGGCCGTGATAGTTATTTACGCTTATGTACACTTATCGTATCTTATATGTCAATACACATCTATTACGTCTTAAGGGCGACTTCTCAAGCACCGCTTCGTTACAACTCTTTATTAATTAGAACATGACATGGACACATTAATAACACCTTCTATTGAAGTTACTAGGACAATATATTTACGTTACTAGGACATCATATTACGTTACTAGAAACTCTGATTCTCGGACACGAACATGAAATGAATACATTTCCCACGTAAGTAGCTCATCCCATGGAAAGCTCTGACAAAAACTCACGTGACCTAGGGAAGGCCTAGCAGGTGGTCCTGGGTTGTCTCTATGGGAGACTGCTTAGCTGGGCACGGGTGTATCGAGGGCAACTCGCTCCTGACCGGAGGCGACCGGAGGCGACCGGAGGCGGCTTGCCTCCGGCCCCTGACTTCTCTCGAGCAGGACTGGGGACGTGGTAGCTGGCCCTTCTTGGTTACAAGACACACTCTCTCTCTGTCTCTCTCTCTCTGTCTGTCTCTCTCTAGGGCAGAGGGAGGACTAGGACGTCCTATATATTGGGAGGCGAACCGTCAGGTAGAGCTCATCGGGGGGGGGGGGGGGGGGGGGCGGCGAAGGGTCTCCTTACATTTGCCCTCGCTAATGGAGGGTCAGGTCTGGACTTTTTCAGAGACTATAAATTGTATATTCTGGAGAAATCTTCAGATGGGGCCATGTGACATGAGAGGCCCTGGTTGATTTGTGGCCCCTTGACTTGGGTTGCGAGGGTTACATTTGACCTGGCTAATGTGAGGTCAGGTCTAGACTTCTTCTGCGGTGTAGGTTATTGTGTATATTGGAAGAGAGTCGGCAGGTGCCTTCTTACATGTTTGTTGGGGCCGTGTGACATGGGAAGGGGAGGTAGTTGATTTGTAACATCCTTGAGCAGCCGCCAGGGATACCCTTACATTTGACCCCCCTAATGTCGGGTTAAGTCTGGACTGTTTCTGAGATGTAAGCTGTGGTCTGACAACCCATCACTACAATATAACAACCACGACCATGATTATAACAATCACTACCATGATTATAACAACCACGACCATGATTATAACAACCACGACCATGATTATAACAACCACAACCATGATTATAACAAACACAACTATGATTATAACAACCACGACCATGATTATAACAACCACGACCATGATTATAATAACCACGACCATGATTATAACAACCTCGACTATGATTATAACAACCACGACTATAATTAAAACAACCAAGACCATGATTATAACACCCACGACCATGATTATAACACCCACGCCCATGATTATACCAACCACGACCATGATTATAACAACAAGGACCATGATTATGTCAACCACGACCATGATCATAACTAGCACGACCATGATTATAACAACCATGACCATGATTATAAGAACCAGGACCATGATTATAATAACCACGACCATGATTATACCAACCACGACCATGATTATTAGAACCACGACCATAATTATAACAACCATGACCATGATTATAACAACCACGACCATGATTAAAACTAGCACGTCCATGATTATAACAACCACAACCATGATTATAACTAGCACGTCCATGATTATAATAACCACAACTATGATTATAAAAGCCACGACTATGATTATAACAACCACGACCATTATTATAACAACCACGACTGTAGGTTATGTATCTATGCTACTGTGCCAAGTAGCTACCTTGTAAATAAGCTACTGTGAAGAGTAGCATTTATATTTGTAATTACGTGGCAACACTGCACATATTATGTGGTAACATTGCCCCGAGGCTGCCATATGGCAAGGCAGTCTCAATCTGACTCTGTGTGCCGTGCATGGCACACGCAAGTCACCACTTGTATTTCTCCTATCCCTTAATAAATGGTCTTCAGTGTTACCCGGTGTTTCCCTACCCATCACTGCTTTCTTCAGGGAACACTTGGAACCTTCAACGACTATGATCA
Source organism: Homarus gammarus (assembly GCA_958450375.1). Classification (NCBI taxonomy): domain Eukaryota; kingdom Metazoa; phylum Arthropoda; class Malacostraca; order Decapoda; family Nephropidae; genus Homarus; species Homarus gammarus. The sequence continues at coordinate 56,912 of CAUDMG010001529.1, forward strand.
TAACCACGAACATGATTATAACAACCACGACAATGATTATAACAACAAGGACCATGATTATAGCAGCCATGACCATGATTATAAAAACCACGGTCATGATTTTGATAACCACAACTATGATTATAACAACCGCGACCATGATTATAACAATGACGACCAAGATTATAACAGCCACGATTATGATTATAACAACCACGACCAAGATTATAACAACCACGACCATGATTATCACAACCACGACCATGATCATAACAACTACGACAATGATTATAACAACCACGACCATGATTATTCAAACCACGACCATGAATATAACAACCACGACTATGATTATAACAACAACGACCATGATTATAACAACCAAGACCATGATTATAATAACCACGAACATGATTATAACAACCACGACCATGATTATATGGACCACGACCATGATTATAACAGCCACGACCATGATTATAACAACCACGACCATGATTATAACAACCACAACTATAATTATAACAACAACGACCATGATTATAACAATGACGACCATGATTATAACAGCCACGATTATGATTATAACAACCATGACCATGATTATAACAACCATGACCATGATTATAACAACCACGACTATGATCATAACCACGATCATGGTTATAACAACCATGCCCATGATTATAACAACCACGACCATAATTATAACAACCAGGACTATGATCATAACCTCTAACATGATAATAACAACCAGGACCACGATTATAACAACAACGACCATGACTATAATAACCACGACCATGAATATGAAAACCAGGACATGATTATAACAACCACGACCATGACCACAACAACCACGACCATGATTATAAAAACCACGACCATGATTACAACAACCACGACAAAGATTATAATAACCACGACCATGATTATAACAACTGCAACCATGATTATAACAAAGATGACCATGATTATAACAACCACGACAATAATTATTACAACCACGACCATGATTATAACAACCAAGACTATGATCATAACCACGACCATGACTATAACATCCTGGAGCATGATTATAACAACCAGAACCATGATTATAACAACCACATCCATAATTATAACAACCACAACCATGATTATAACGACCAAGACCATGATTATAACCAGGACCATGACTATAATATCCACGACCATGATTATAACAACCACGACCATGATTATAACGACGAGCAGGATAATAACTAGCACCAGCATGATTATGACAACAACGACCATGATTATTACAACCACGACCATGATTATGACAACCACGACCATGATCACTACAACTTTGACCAATATTATAACAACCATAACCAATGATTATAACAACCACGACAATGATTATAACAACCACGACTATGATCATAACCACGACCATGATTATGACAAACACGACCATGATTATAACAGCCATGATCATGATTATCGCAACCACGACCATGATTATATCAAAAACGACCATGATTATAATAACCACGACCATAATTATAACAACCACGACCATTATTATAACAACCACGACTATGATTATAACAACCACGACTATGATTATAATAACCACAACCATGATTATAACAACCACGACCATGATTATAACAACCACTACCATGATTACAACAAGCACGACCATGATTATACCAACCACGACAATGATTATAACAACAATGAAAATGATTATAACAACCACGACCATGATTATAATAACCACGGCTATGATTATAATAACCACGACCACGATCATAACAACTACGACCATGATTATAACAACCACGATCATTGATTATAACAACCACGACAATGATTATAAAATCAAGACTATGATTATAACCACGACCATGATTATATCAACCACCACCATGATTATAACCACGACCATGATTATAACTAGTACGACCATGATTTTAACAACCACGACCATGTATATAACAACAACGACCATAATTATAATAACCAGGACCATGATTATAAAACCACGACCATGATCATAATAACCACAACTATGATTATAACAGCCACGACTATGATTATAACAACCACGACTATGATCATAACCACGAACATGATTATAACAACCTGGACTATGATTATATCAACCACGACCATGATTATAATAACCACGACCATGAATATAACGACAACGACTATGATTATAATAACCAGGACCATGATTATAACAACCAGAACCATGATTATAACAACCAGGACCATGATTATAACAACCACCACCATGATTATAACAACCAAGTCCATGATTATAACAACCAAGACCATGATTATAACAACAACAACCATGATCATAATAACCACGACCATGATTATAACAACCAGGACCAGGACTATAACAACCAGAACCATTATTATAGCAAACACGACCATGATTAAAACAACCACGACCATGACTGCAAAAAACACGACCATGATTATAACAACCACGACAATGATTATAACAACAAGGACCATGATTATAACGACGAGCATGATTATACCTAGCACCAGCATGATTAAAACAACAACGACCATGATTATAACAACCACGATCATGATTATGACAACCACGACCATGATCATTACAACTATGACCAATATTATAACAACCATAACCAATGATTATAACAACCAAGACAATGATTATAACAACCACGACCATGATTATGACAAACACGACCATGATTATAACAGCCACGATCATGATTATAGCAACCACGACCATGATTATATCAAAAACGACCATGATTATAATAACCACGACCATGATTATAACAACCACGACCATGATTATAACAACCACGACCATGATTATAACCACCACGACTATGATTATAATAACCACGACCATGATTATAACAACCACGACCATGATTGTAATAACCACAACTATGATTATAACAACTACGATCATGATTATAACAACGACGACCATGATTATAATAACAACGAATATGATTATAACAACCACTACCATGATTTGAACAACCACGTCCATGATTATGACAACCACGACCATGATTATAACAAGCAAGTCCACTTTTATAACAACCACGACCATGATTATGACAACCACGAGTAACATCATAACCACGAACATGATTATAACAACCAGGACCATAATTATAATAACCACAACTATGATTATAACAACCACGACCATGATTATATCAACGACGACCATGATTATATCAGCTACGATTATGATTATAACAACCACGACCATAATTATAACAACCACGACCATGTTGATAACAACCACGACCATGATTATAACAACCACGACCATGATTATAACAACCACGACCATGATTATCACAACCACAAACAGGATTATAACAACCACGACCATGATTATAACAACCAAGACCATGATTATAACACCCAAAACCATGATTATAACACCCACGACCATGATTATACCAACCACGACAATGATTATAGCAACAAGGACCATGATTATAACAACCACGACCATGATTATAACTAGCACGACCATGATTATAACAACCACAACCATTATTGTAATAACCTCGACTATGATTATAACAACCACGACCATGATTATAAAAACCACAACCATGATCATGACTTCCACGACTTTGATTATAACAACCACGACCATGAATATAACAACCACGACCATGATTATAACAACCACGACCATGAATATAAAAAGTACGACCATGAATATAACAACCACGACTATGATTTTAACAACCACGACTATGATTATAACAACCACGACCATGATTATTACCACCACGGCTATGATTATAACAACCACGAACATGATTATAACAACCACCACTATGATTGTAACAACCACGACCATGAATATAACAACCACGACCATGATTATAAGAACCACGACCATGATTATAACAACCACGACCATTATTATAACAACCACGCCCATGATTATAACAGCCACGACTATGATTATAACAACCACGACTATGATTACAACAAACCACGACCATTATTATAACATCCACGACTATGACTACAACAACCACGACCATGATTATAACAACCACGACCATGATTATTACCACCACGACTATGATTATAACAACCACGAACATGAATATAACAACCACGACTGTGATTGTAACAACCACGAACATGATTATAACAACCACGACTGTAGGTTATGTATCTATGCTACTGTGCCGAGTAGCTACCTTGTAAATAAGCTACTGTGAAGAGTAGCATATATATTTGTAATTACGTGGCAACACTGCACATATTATGTGGTAACTTTGCCCCGAGGCTGCCATATGGCAAGGCAGTCTCAATCTGACTCTGTGTGCCGTGCATGGCACACGCAAGTCACCACTTGTATTTCTCCTATCCCTTAATAAATGGTCTTCAGTGTTACCCGGTGTTTCCCTACCCATCACTGCTTTCTTCAGGGAACACTTGGAACCTTCAACGACTATGATCATAACCACGAACATGATTATAACAACCACGACAATGATTATAACAACAAGGACCATGATTATAGCAGCCATGACCATGATTATAAAAACCACGGCCATGATTTTGATAACCACAACTATGATTATAACAACCGCGACCATGATTATAACAATGACGACCAAGATTATAACAGCCATGATTATGATTATAACAACCACGACCAAGATTATAACAACCACGACCATGATTATCACAACCACGACCATGATCATAACAACTACGACAATGATTATAACAACCACGACCATGATTATTCAAACCACGACCATGAATATAACAACCACGACTATGATTATGACAACAACGACCATGATTATAACAGCCAAGACCATGATTATAATAACCACGACCATGATTATATGGACCACGACCATGATTATAACAGCCACGATCATGATCATAACAACCACGACCATGATTATATGGACCACGACCATGATTATAACAGCCACGATCATGATTATAACAACCACGACCATGATTATAATAACCACAACTATAATTATAACAACCACGACCATGATTATAACAATTACGACCATTATTATAACAGCCACGATTATGATTATAACCACCACGACCATGATTATAACAACCACGACTATGATCATAACCACGATCATGGTTATAACAACCATGCCCATGATTATAACAACCACGACCATAATTATAACAACCAGGACTATGATCATAACCTCGAACATGATAATAACAACCAGGACCACGATTATGACAACAACGACCATGACTATAATAACCACGACCATGAATGTGAAAACCAGGACATGATTATAACAACCACGACCATGATCACAACAACCACGACCATGATTATAAAAACCACGACCATGATTATAACAACCACGACAATGATTATAGTAACCACGACCATGATTATAACAACTACAACCATGATTATAACAAAGATGACCATGATTATAACAACCACGACAATAATTATTACAACCACGACCATGATTATAACAACCACGACTATGATCATAACCACGACCATGATTATTACATCCTGGAGCATGATTATAACAACCAGAACCATGATTATAACAACCACATCCATAATTATAACAACCACAACCATGATTATAACAACCAAGACCATGATTATAACCAGGACCATGACTATAATAACCACGACCATGATTATAACAACCACGACCATGATTATAACGACGAGCAGGATTATAACTAGCACCAGCATGATTATGACAACAACGACCATGATTATAACAACCACGACCATGATTATGACAACAACGACCATGATCATTACAACTATGACCAATATTATAACAAACATAACCAATGATTATATCAACCACGACAATGATTATAACAACCACGACTATGATCATAACCACGACCATGATTTTGACAAACACGACCATGATTATAACAGCCATGATCATGATTATAGCAACCGCGACCATGATTATATCAAAAACGACCATGATTATAATAACCACGACCATGATTATAACAACCACGACCATGATTATAACAACCACGACTATGATTATAACAACCACGTCTATGATTATAATAACCACAACCATGATTATAACAACCACGACCATGATTATAACAACCACTACCATGATTATAACAAGCACGACCATGATTATACCAACCACGACAATGATTATAACAAAAATGAAAATGATTATAACAACCACGACCATGATTATAATAACCACGGCTATGATTATAATAACCACGACCACGATCATAACAACTACGACCATGATTATAACAACCACGGCCATTGATTATAACAACCACGACAATGATTATAAAACCAAGACTATGATTATAACCACGACCATGATTATATCAACCACCACCATGATTATAACAACCACGACCATGATTATAACTAGTACGACCATTATTATAACAACCACGACCATGTATATAACAACAACGACCATAAATATAATAACCAGGACCATGATTATAAAACCACGACCATGATCATAATAACCACAACTATGATTGTAACAGCCACGACTATGATTATAACAACCACGACTATGATCATGACCACGAACATGATTATAACAACCTGGACTATGATTATATCAACCACGACCATGATTATAATAACCACGACCATGAATATAACAACAAAGACTATGATTATAATAACCAGGACCATGATTATAGCAACCAGAACCATGATTATAACAACCAGGACCATGATTATAACAACCACGACCATGATTATAACAACCACGACCATGATTATATCAACCAAGACCATGATTATAACAACGACCATGATCATAATAACCACGACCATGATTATAACAACCAGGACCAGGACTATAACAACCAGAACCATTATTATAACAAACTCGACCATGATTAAAACAACCACGACCATGACTGCAAAAAACACGACCATGATTATAACAACAAGGACCATGATTATAACGACGAGCATGATTATACCTAGCACCAGCATGATTATAACAACAACGACCATGATTATAACAACCACGATCATGATTATGACAACCACGACCATGATCATTACAACTATGACCAATATTATAACAACAATAACGAATGATTATAACAACCATGACAATGATTATAACAACCACGACTATGATCATAACCACGACCATGATTATGACAAAGACGACCATGATTATAACAGCCACGATCATGATTATAGCAACCACGACCATGATTATATCAAAAACGACCATGATTATAATAACCACGACCATGATTATAACAACCACGACCATGATTATAACAACCACGACCATGATTATAACCACCACGACTATGATTATAATAACCACGACCATGATTATAACAACCACGACCATGATTGTAATAACCACAACTATGATTATAACAACTACGATCATGATTATAACAACGACGACCATGATTATAATAATCACGACTATGATTATAACAACCACTACCATGATTTGAACAACCACGTCCATGATTATGACAACCACGACCATGATTATAACAAGCAAGTCTATGTTTATAACAACCACGACCATGATTATAACAACCACGAGTAACATCATAACCACGAACATGATTATAACAACCAGGACCATGATTATAATAACCACAACTATGATTATAACAACCACGACCATGATTATAACAACGACGACCATGATTATATCAGCTACGACTATGATTATAACAACCACGACCATAATTATAACAACCACAACCAGGATTATAACAACCACGACCATGATTATAACAACCAAGACCATGATTATAACACCCACAACCATGATTATAACACCCACGACCATGATTATACCAACCACGACAATGATTATAGCAACAAGGACCATGATTATAACAACCACGACCATGATTATAACTAGCACGACCATGATTATAACAACCACAACCATTATTATAATAACCTCAACTATGATTATAACAACCACGACCATGATTATAACAACCACAACCATGATCATGACATCCACGGCTTTGATTATATCAACCACGACCATGAATATAACAACCACGACCATGATTATAACAACCACGACCATGAATATAAAAAGCACGACCATGAATATAACAACCACGACTATGATTATAACAACCACGACTATGATTATAACAACCACGACTATGACTATAACAACCACGACCATGATTATAACAACCACGACCATGATTATTACCACCACGGCTATGATTATAACAACCACGAACATGATTATAACAACCACCACTATGATTGTAACAACCACGACCATGAATATAACAACCACGACCATGATTATAACAACCGCGACCATTATTATAACAACCACGCCCATGATTATAACAACCACGACTATGATTATAACAACCACTACTATGATTATAACAAACCACGACCATTATTATAACATCCACGACTATGACTATAACAACCACGACCATGATTATAACAGCCACGACCATGATTATTACCACCACGACTATGATTATAACAACCACGAACATGAATATAACAACCACGACTGTGATTGTAACAACCACGAACATGATTATAACAACCACGACTGTGATTGTAACAACCACGACCATGATTATAACAACCACGACTATGATTATAACAACCACGACCATCTGGAAAACGATGTCGCTGTACACTTTCAGCCGGACGGCGGTTGCATCCTAGCCAAGCACGAACCTTCGAATTTTCACGCCTCGGTAAACTGTACCACCGGACTCGCCACTGGGCACGAAGGGCCCACGATCACTTGTATTACTTCTTTTCACAGATAACGCAAATCTCTTTTCTGATAAATAGTGATTTTCACTGTTTTACTTCTTTTGACGGAAACCGATTGTTTTCTGCTCAAAACCACTGTCTTTAGTTCATTTTATTTCTTTTTATGGAAAACACTTAATTTTTGCTGAATATAGTGTATTTTTTTTAGTTCTATTTCTTTTCACGAAAAACGCTTGATTTCTGCTAAGAAATACGTTCTTTATTAGTTAATTTTACTTCTTTTCACGGATAACACACAGTTTTCTTGCTGGAAAACAAAGTGTTTTTAAAAAAGTTTTATATCTTTTCACTGAAAAATCCTGTTTTCTTCCCCAACACAGTATTTTAGTTATTTTTAATTCTTTTCAAGGAAAACACTAGTTTTCTCTGAAAAACAATGTTTTTTAGCTAGTTTTACTTCTTTTCACGGATAACGCTTTTGTTCTTCTCCAAAACACTGTTTTGCAGTTACTTCTCTTCTTTTCACGGAAATCGATTGTTATCTGGTCAAAAACATTATATTTAGTTAGTTTTACCTATTTTTGCGGAAAACACTCAGTTTTTTGTTAAAAAACAGTGTATTTTATTTATTGTGACTTCTTTTCACGGAAAAGGCTTGTTATCTGCTCATAAAGAGCTTTTTCATTGGGTTTACTGTTTTAACGGAAAACACTCAGCTTTTATGCTGAACGACAGTGTTTTTAGACAGTTTTACTTCTTTTCACTGAAAACGCTTTTTTATGTTCAAAAACACAATCTTAGTTAATTTTTCTATTTTTCATGTAAAACGCGCGTTTTTTGGTCAAAAACACTGTTTTTCTTTTTTTTGTTTTACTTCTGTTTACGGAATACACACAGTTTTTATGCTGAAAAGCTGTGTGTTTTTACATTTTTACTTCGTTTCACGAAGTATTTTAGTTCGTGTTACTTCTTTTCATGGAAAACACTACGTTTTTTGCAGGAAAAACAATGTTTTTTTAGTTAGCTATAATTCTTTTTACGGAAAACGCTTGTTTTCTGCTCCAAATAGGTTTTTTAGTTAGTTTTACTTCATTTCAAGGAAAACGCCTGTTTTCTGCTCAAAAACACTGTCTTTTAGTTAGTTTTACTTCTTTTCACGGAAAGCATTCAGTGCATTATTTCCGAAGTTTTACTTCTTTTCATGAAAAACAGTTGTCATATGCTCAAAATCACTGTTTTTTTAGTTAGTTTTACTTTTTTCACGGAAAACGTTCCTTTTCTTTATAAGAACACAGGGTTTGAGTTAGTTTTATTTCTTCTGTATAACGCATTTATATTGCTCAAAACATGATTTTTAGTTAGTTGTATTTATTCCTGAAAACACTCAGATTCTGTTGAAAAACACTGTATTTTTTGTTAGTTTACTTCTTTTCACGGGAAACGCTCTTTTTCTGCTAAAAAAAACACCGTTTCTTTAGTTATGTTTACTTCTCTTTACTTAAAGCACTCAAATTTTTGGCGGAAATTTTGTTTAAGAAAGTTTTACTTCTTTTTACGGAAAACTCAATTTTTTGCTGAAAAATTGTGTTTTTAACTGATTTACTTATTTTCACGGAAAATACCTATGTTCTCAAAAAACAATGTTTTTTTTAATTTATTTTACTTCTGTTCACGGAAAACGCTTGTTTTCTGCTCAAAAGCCTATATTTTTAATTAGTTTTGATTCTTTTCACGGAAAACTCTCAGTTTTGGGCTGAAAAATAGTGTTTTTGACTGTTTTACTTCATTTCACTGAAAACGCTTGTTTTCAGCTCAAAACCACTCTTATTTCTTTTCACGAAGAAATCTTGTTTTCTGGCCAAAAACACAGTTTTCTTTAGTTAATTGTACTTCTTTTTACGGAAAACATTATTTTTTTCTGAAAAAAGTGTATTTTAGTTAGTATTACTTCTTTTCACAGAAAACGCCTTTTCTCCCCAAAAACACTACTTTTGTTTAGTTAGTTTTACTTCCTTTCACGGAAAACAGAGTTTTTTTTAGACAGCTAAACTTCTTTTCTGATCAACAAGAGGGTTTTTCTTAAATAGTTTTGCATATTTTCGCGGAAAACGCTCTTTTGCTGCTCAAAAAAAATTTAATTAGTTTTACTTATTTTCACCAAAAAAAATTTTTCTGCCCCAAAACAATGTTTTTTTTTTTTTGTTTTTTTTTTTAGTTAGTTTTACCTCTTTGCGCCGAAAACACTCGGTTTTTTGCTGGAATTTTTTTTCGTTAGTTTTACTTCTTTTCATAGAAAATGCTTGCTTTCTGCTCAAAAGCACTGTTTTTTTTATTTTGTTTTACTTCTTTTCACGGAAAACGCTTGTGTTCTTTTAAAAAACACTGTATATTTAGTTAGTTTTACTTATTTCACGGAAAACACAAAGTTTTTATTGAAAAAAACAGTGTATTGCAGTTAGTGTTACTACGTTTCACGGAAAATGCTTGTTTTCTGCTCACAATCAACTGTTTTTTTAGTTAGTTTTACTCCTTTTCACGAAAAACATCATTTTTTTTTTTTTGCTGAAAAACAGTGTATTTTATTTATTGTGGCTTCTTTTCACTGAAAACGCTTGTTATCTGCTCAAAAACACTTCTTTTAAGTAGTTTCACTTTTTTCAGGGATAAAGACAGTCTTTTGCTGAAAAAAGGCGTTTTTAGACAGTTTTACTTCTTTTCACGGGAAACGCTTTTCTGCTCAAAAACATATTTTTAGTTAGTTTTACATCTTTTCACGGAAAACACTTGCATTCTGGTCACAAACACTGTATTTTAGTTAGTTTTACTTCTATTTATGGAAAACACACCTTTTTTGCTGAAAAACATTTTTTTTTTACAATTTTGCTTCTTTTCACGGAAAGCGCTCTTTTTCTGTATAAAAACACACTGTTTTAGTTAGTTTTACTTTTTTTCAAAGAAAACACTCAGATTTTTGGCGGAAAAATAATGTTTTTTTTAGAGTTTTACTTCTTTTCACGGAAAACGCTTGTGTTCTTCTCAAAAACACTGTTTTTTTAGTTAGTTTTACTTAATTCACGGAAAATGCTTGTTTTCTACTCACATTTTTCTTTTTTATTAGTTTTGCTGAAAAACACTGTTGTTTAGTTAGTTTTACTTCTTTTCACGGAAAACATAATTTTTTTTTTTTTTTGCTGAAAAATAGTGTATTTTATTTATTGTGACTTCTTTTCACGGAAAACGCTTGTTATCTGCTCAAAAACACTTTTTTAAGTAGTTTTACTTTTTTCACTAAAAAACTCAGTGTTTGGCTGAAAAACAGTGTTTTTCGACAGTTTTACTTCTTTTCATGGGAAATGCTTTTCTGCTCAAAAGCATATTTTTATTTAGTTTTACTTCTTTTCACGGAAAACACTTGTATTCTGGTTACAAACACTGTATTTTAGTTAGTTTTACTTCTATTTACGGAAAACGCTCCTTTTCTGTATAAAAACAGTATTTTAGTTAGTTTTGCTTCTTTCACGGAAAACACTACGTACTTTGCTGAAAAACAATGTTTTATTAGTTAGTTTTTCTTCTTTTCACGAAAACCCCTCTTTTTATACTCAAAATCATTGATTTTTAGTTAGTTTTACTTCTTTTCACGGAAAACTCTCAGATTTTTGGTAAAAAAATAGTAGGTTTTTTGGAAAGTTTTTCTTCTTTTCCAGGCAAATGCTTGCGTTCTTCTCTAAAACACTGTTTTTTTTAGTTATTTTTACTTAATTCAAGGAAAACGCTTGTTTGCTACTCACATTTTTTTTTATTAGTTTTACTTCATTTCTCGGAAAACACTTAGTTTTTGCTGAGAAATACTATATTTTAACGAACTTTTACTTCTTTTCACGGAAAACGCTTATGTTCTTTATAAAAAAAACACTGTTTATTTAGTTACTTTTACTTATTTTCACGGAAAACGCTTGTGTTCTTTTTAAAAACTCTGTTTATTTAATTATGTACTTCTTCTCACGGAAAACACTGATCTTTTGCTGAGAAAATTGTATATTTCAGTTAGTGTTACTACTTTTCACGGAAAACGCTTGTTTTCTCCTGAAAAACACTGGGTTTTTTTAAGGTAAATTTACCTCTTTTCACGGAAAACACTCAGTTCTTTTGATGGAAAACAGAGTGTGTTTTATACAGTTTTACTTCTTTTCACGGAAAACGCCTTTTTCTGTTAATCCCTGTAATCTAAAATGAATGCAACCCAGGGTAGGGAGTGTGCTAACCACCGCATTTTTATTTTTATTTTAGTGGGGTTAGCCCACCCGGACACAGGTCACTGACCCACATCGGGGCCTGGGGGCGATAAAGTAATAATAATAATAATAATAATAATAATATCATAATAAGTATAATTTATAATACAAAAATAAACATAATGATATATTAATAATACAAAGATAAACATAATGATATATTAATAATAATAATAATAATAATAATAATAATAATAATAATAATAATAATAATAATAATAATAATAATATTAATAATAATAATAATAAAGACATACAAAAAAAATATAAGATCAGGAGACCCTGCAATTGTGTGTTAATGAGGCAGAAAGTCAGATCAGCAACCCGGAACTTGGTCATAATTTTTGTGATGCCATATGGCAGCAAGGTCTCCCATTAGACAACACATTATTCTTCCAATATCTTCCCAGGCGGTAGTACCTCTCTGTTTGGTAGCTGCCTACTTGGTTCCGAGCCCAATTGACTGGGTATTGTGGGTAGGTTGCCAACATTTTCAACGATGACTCAAACAATAATGCTCGACTTACTTGTCTAATATTGTGATCAATTACTGGAGTAGTAATAATGATTGTTAAGAGTGTAAATAATAATAACACAGTAAAACAACTGTCCTGTACTTCATACTGACTACAAATTAGTGTTGTTTACCTAATATTATTGCGTCATACATACGCCACTTAACGAACATTTTTGACTCTTTTTAGCCCTTGTGTTGCCAACCTGTGGTAAGGACTTATATTTATTACCTGTTCATATCATGCATGACCAGTTTGTATGAATAGAATTGCTTCTTATTTATTTTTAAATGTTCCTGAATATTGCAAAAAAAATCCAAGGGGTAATAAACAACCGTTAGAGATTGATATCTCTTTACTAAGAAAATAATCACATTAATTTAACTCTGACACCACTCACACAAATATTAAATAAACAGCACTGGAGTCAAGCAATTACTTAAAACAAAACAATCAATACAACAAAGGACAGGTATTTCCTACAGCTGCAGATGAATCTTCCTCATACCCAGCCCGGTGGAATGTTCTGGTAACATGGTGATCCGCTCTCAGAGGGAAGGTCCAGGGCAACTTCCTCACTTGGCGCCGGCGTCGGTGGGTGATGTCTTGCCACACAGGAGAGACGCTAGGGCAAGGACGGTGGATAGGGCGTGGAGGAAGTGGTGATCACGTGGCAGCCGCGGCAGTAGCTGGAGTAGGTGACCAGAGTTTGACAGCCGAATGGTGAAGGACTGGGGAATCAGCCCACAAACCCCAGGAACCTCAGATGAGTACACAACCAGAGTCGGAATCTAACAGAGGGGTGAAGTAACAGCTGTGGTGAAGGTTGGATCATATGTGGCGTGCAATGAGGCAGCAGTGACCATCTAACTTCCACCCCTCCCCTAGTGAGGCCGCGAACAAACAAACGAGCGGCGGACAACCATCCCGCTCGTTACAGCCCTTATAATATATATATATATATATATATATATATAATCAACGACCTCACCAGCAAGGAATCGAACCCTCGACCTACTGGGTGTGACGAGGGAACGCTTACCGGCTAGGCCACAAGGACACTAAAAGCAGTTCTAGACTCTGTTATATTTCACACAAAGCCTGTTCATCGAGCTGATGGCGCCGTGAACCTCAATGGGAAACTGCCCGTGCCTCTTATGTGGTGTCAGTAGCATTTTACCGAATCCAGCTGGTATGAAACGCGAGGTACATATATATACTTCATTTTTAGTCCATATAACACGCGGACTTTGAACATATAATCAACGACCTCACCAGCAAGGAATCGAACCCTCGACCTACTGGGTGTGACGAGGGAACGCTTACCGGCGAGGCCACAAGGACACTAAAAGCAGTTCTAGACTCTGTTATATTTCACACAAAGCCTGTTCATCGAGCTGATGGCGCCGTGAACCTCAATGGGAAACTGCCCGTGCCTCTTATGTGGTGTCAGTAGCATTTTACCGAATCCAGCTGGTATGAAACGCGAGGTACATATATATACTTCATTTTTAGTGCATATAAAACGCGGACTTTGAACATATAATCAACGACCTCACCAGCAAGGAATCGAACCCTCGACCTACTGGGTGTGACGAGGGAACGCTTACCGGCTAGGCCACAAGGACACTAAAAGCAGTTCTAGACTCTGTTATATTTCACACAAAGCCTGTTCATCGAGCTGATGGCGCCGTGAACCTCAATGGGAAACTGCCCGTGCCTCTTATGTGGTGTCAGTAGCATTTTACCGAATCCAGCTGGTATGAAACGCGAGGTACGTATATATACTTCATTTTTAGTCCATATAACACGCGGACTTTGAACATATAATCAACGACCTCACCAGCAAGGAATCGAACCCTCGACCTACTGGGTGTGACGAGGGAACGCTTACCGGCTAGGCCACAAGGACACTAAAAGCAGTTCTAGACTCTGTTATATTTCACACAAAGCCTGTTCATCGAGCTGATGGCGCCGTGAACCTCAATGGGAAACTGCCCGTGCCTCTTATGTGGTGTCAGTAGCATTTTACCGAATCCAGCTGGTATGAAACGCGAGGTACATATATATACTTCATTTTTAGTCCATATAACACGCGGACTTTGAACATATAATCAACGACCTCACCAGCAAGGAATCGAACCCTCGACCTACTGGGTGTGACGAGGGAACGCTTACCGGCTAGGCCACAAGGACACTAAAAGCAGTTCTAGACTCTGTTATATTTCACACAAAGCCTGTTCATCGAGCTGATGGCGCCGTGGTGAGGTCGTTGATTATATGTTCAAAGTCAGCGTGTTATATGGACTAAAAATGAAGTATATATATGTACCTCGCGTTTCATACCAGCTGGATTCGGTAAAATGCTACTGGCACCACATAAGAGGCACGGGCAGTTTCCCATTGAGGTTCACGGCGCCATCAGCTCGATGAACAGGCTTTGTGTGAAATATAACAGAGTCTAGAACTGCTTTTAGTGTCCTTGTGGCCTAGCCGGTAAGCGTTCCCTCGTCACACCCAGTAGATCGAGGGTTCGATTCCTTGCTGGTGAGGTCGTTGATTATATGTTCAAAGTCCGCGTGTTATATGGACTAAAAATGAAGTATATATATGTACCTCGCGTTTCATACCAGCTGGATTCGGTAAAATGCTACTGACACCACATAAGAGGCACGGGCAGTTTCCCATTGAGGTTCACGGCGCCATCAGCTCGATGAACAGGCTTTGTGTGAAATATAACAGAGTCTAGAACTGCTTTTAGTGTCCTTGTGGCCTAGCCGGTAAGCGTTCCCTCGTCACACCCAGTAGGTCGAGGGTTCGATTCCTTGCTGGTGAGGTCGTTGATTATATGTTCAAAGTCCGCGTGTTATATGGACTAAAAATGAAGTATATATATGTACCTCGCGTTTCATACCAGCTGGATTCGGTAAAATGCTACTGACACCACATAAGAGGCACGGGCAGTTTCCCATTGAGGTTCACGGCGCCATCAGCTCGATGAACAGGCTTTGTGTGAAATATAACAGAGTCTAGAACTGCTTTTAGTGTCCTTGTGGCCTAGCCGGTAAGCGTTCCCTCGTCACACCCAGTAGGTCGAGGGTTCGATTCCTTGCTGGTGAGGTCGTTGATTATATGTTCAAAGTCCGCGTGTTATATGGACTAAAAATGAAGTATATATATATATATATATAGTTATGATGAACTACTTCTCAGTTTGTGTTGGGAAGACTATAGTATGGTCACAAGATGGCACCGGCCATCATTCAGCCTGGGGTATAACAGGCCGGTCTGAGTACTGTACCATAGTATGTGGAGCTCTATGATTGGTTCTGGTCCGGAGGTGGAATATTCTGGTGTGCTCCAGAGTCAGTTATTGAGTATAGGCTGTGAAGTCAAGATCTGGTGTCCTGTCTCCTAAACCATAAGTATCTAGTGTTAGTGTACTCTTGTTGCTCCTGAGATATTATATTTTATTTGATGATGTTTAGGATTTAGTGATTATATATTATAGTGCGATGGTTAGGATTTATTTTCCATTTATTATTACTTGACTTTTCTGATTTCTTTTGCTGTATATATTTTGTATAAAATTCTGTCATCAGCTTTAGTTACTTTTGTAAATAAATAGTAAGATTGAACCTTTAAGGTAATTTTCCTTATTAGACGGGTTGTAGAATTTGCTATGGGAAGGGAGAGTTAAAAACTCTCATTATATCGTAACAATCTATGTATATAAAACAAAAATGTCTGTCTGTCTGTTTGTTTGTTTGTGTGTCCTCACGAGAATCTCGGAAACTACTTTACCGATCTGTAGTGATGATGGATGGTGTTATGTAAAGTGATGATGGATGGTGTTATATGTAGTGATGATGGATGATGTTATGTGTAGTGATTATGGCTGTTGTTATAAGTAGTGATGATGGGTGGTGTTATATGTAGTGATGATGGATGTTGTTATATGTAGTGATGATGGGTGGTGTTGCATGTTGTGATGATGGATGTTGTTATATGTAGTGATGATGGGTGGTGTTATATGTAGTGATGATGGATGATATTATATGTAGTGATGATGGGTGGTGTTATATGTAGTGATGATTAGACAATAAAATAATAACAGTTTAATGCTAAAAAAATATATTTTGCGGTACCGATGTAGTGAAAAACATGGTGGAACTTACATTCACCGTTATTGAACTATTGATGGAAGAAGTTTTGGGGACTGAACAGTGAGACAATGTGGAGCCTCCCGGAGGGTGGCGTTCTACCGAATAAGCCGTCCGGAGGTCGGCGTTTCTGTCAAGAAGCGTGGGCGAAAAGAAGTTCTAACTCCAGAACTTTCTGCAGCATTAGATCGGACCAAGTCCTCGGATAGAATGGCCATGCACATTGTCACCCAAACTGCTCGGAGTCTGGGCCATGATGTCAGTGAATTGATTCTGAATCGATCAAGCATCAGGAGGAAACGTCAGCATCATCGCAGTAGCAGGGCAGCTGAAATCCTTTCAATCTTCAAACCAGAGTCAGTTTTAAATATATATATATTTTTTTTTTTTTTTTTGTTACGGGAATTAGCCCACCCGGGCACAGATCAAACGACCCACAACGGAGCCTGGGGGGCGAAAAAAAAAAGAATGGAAAGAAATTGAAAATATAGAAAAAAAGGTTATACTGTATTAATCTACACCACGAAGGTGCCGGAAAACCAGCTTTTTAAAGTGAGACAGATTATAAAAGCAAGGAAACACAGAAGAAGGCAGAGCATTCCACAGTTTGGCTGTGTGAGGAAAGAAGGAGGTACTATAACGGGTTATTCTCGTGTGACCGACATCCACAGAGAAATGGTGGGCACCGCGGGCAAGACGTGTGTTAAGTTGATGCCTGATTTGACGGGGCATGGGGGCCATGTTGACACACTCCCAGTTCTTGTCTCAGGCAATGGCACCTCCCAACTTCTTGCTGTTCCAAAACTTCCCTCTGGTACCGGTGAGGAACAAGCAAAAGCTGTTGTGAAGGCTTTGCAGCAATGGCACATTGCAGACATCGTGCATGGCATGTGTTTTGATACAACAAGCTCAAATACTGGTCACCACAAGGGTGCGTGTGTCAAAATTAAGCAGTTGCTGGGTCGTGATTTGCTATATTTTGCTTGCCGCCACCTTGTACTAGAACTTGTAGCTGGAGCTGCTTTTGAAGCTGTAATGGGGCACTCAGCTGCTCCTGAAATACAGCTGTTCCGAAGATTCTAAGCCAAATGGGAACAAATTGACAAGCAGAAGTTTGAAGACTCCTCCACCGACGATCTGGCAGAAGAATCAGTCAGAGCTGTTAGGGACGATCTAACCAACTTCATTGAGAAGGCTCTATTGGAGACACAGCTTCGAGATGATTATCGAGAGCTGCTAGAGCTGGCCTCCATCTTCCTTGGCACATCACCTTCTCGGGGAGTACGATTTTCTGCTCCTGGTGCAATGCACTAAGCACGATGGATGGCAAAGACCATTTATTCCTTCAAAGCGTGGTTATTCCGTTATCAGTTTAAGCTTACTCCAAAGGAGAACAGAGGACTAAAGATTTGTGCATTTTCTTTGCCCGAATATATGTGAAGGCTTCGACAACTGCTCCACTTGCTGCAACGGCACCAAAAGGAGATCTGATGTTGCTTAAAGCTCTACAAGATTACAGTACCATCAGCGATGCCATATCAAAGGCAACTTTCCACAAAATGAGACACCTCTGGTACTTGTCAGAAGAGTTGGTTGCATTGGCCTTCCTTGATGACGATGTTCTCCCAGCAGTGAAGGACTGCATGTTGGAAGCTATGAACATCGTTATTGGAGAAGAAAAGCATGTCAATCGGGTTACAATCAATCCAGACACACTCCAAGTGAGGACCCTATATGATTTCACGACAAAGAACACAAAGTCATTTTTCAAAAAGCTCAACTTGACCTGGCTAGTCACGTCACGTCACCCCCCTTCTCTTAAGCTCCTCTACGTGTGTGTTGGTGTGGGGATTAGTGGATGACATCATTATGACCAGACCTCATGTTTTTAAGGTCACCCTGTATATTTAAGCCTCTCTCTGTCCATGTAATCCAGTTGCCTCTGAAGATGTCTTGAATAAAGACGAAAGCTAAGGTGCTCCGTTGTTTCTATTTTCCCGTGTGATTTTATCAAGATTTATCTTATCCACGTTTTCATTGTGGATTTACATGAACTATATATATATATATATATATATATATAATCAACGACCTCACCAGCCAAGAATCGAACCCTCGACCTACTGGGTGGGACTAGGGAACACTACCGACCAACCCACATGGACACTAAAAGCAGTCCTAGACTCTGTTATATTTCACACAAAGCCTGTTCATCGAGCTGATGGCGCCGTGAACCTCATTGGGAACTGCCCGTGCCTCGTATGTGGTGTCAGTAGCATTTTACCGAATCCATATATATATATATATATATATATATATATATATATATATATATATATATATATATATATATCTTGATAAAATCACACGGGAAAATGGAAACAACGGAGTACCTTAGCTTTCGTCTTTATTCAAGACATCTTCAGAGGCAACTGGATTACATGGACAGAGAGAGGCTTAGATATACAGGGTGACCTAAAAAACATGAGGTCAGGTCAAAATGATGACATCCACTAATCCCCACACCAACACACACGTAGAGGAGCTTAAGAGAAGGGTGGTGACGTGACTAGTCAAGTCAGGTCAGAAAAAAGGGGACCCACAAAATAACTATCATACATCTAGATCAAAGGTTTTTAAAGCATTTTTAACCTTGGGCCACTGACAAATAAATTTATGTAACATATTATCGGTTTTGAACTGACCATCACTAAGGTTTATTGATTTTAATTCCTTAATCAAACTAGCTTCAACAAGAAGTCTTTCTGTGACACAAGATGATTTGAAAACTTCTAAGCTTTTTTCCAAGCAATGGGGTGATTATTATTCCTAACATGAACGAACAAGGCACTGCTTTCAGATGCAGTTCTAATATTATACTTATGTTGTTTGATTCTAAGCTGCAGTGTTTTTCCTGTCTGGCCTACATAATTACAATTACATTTGCTACATGGAATACAATAAACACTACCATTTACATTCAAACTTGGGCTATTCCTTATTAACATATTAGTAATGGTTGAGTCATACTTGAAAACAACATTAATATTTAGAAGCTTGAGGGACCGAACTAACGGGACAAATTCATTACGATAGGGCAGAGTCAAAATATTCTTAAGTGTAGGAACTTGTCTGGTTTGAGAGGAATGAAAGGATTTTTTAGCCCTATTAAAACAACGATCAACAAACACAGAAGGGTACCCAAGTTTATGTGCAATAGAACGAATGTGTTTCAATTCATCGTCAATAAATTCAGAGTCACAAATACGCAGACATCTTAGGAACATAACAGAAAAAACTGACATTTTGGTAGACTCAAGGTGATTCGATAAAAAGTGAATGAAACTGTCTACCTGTGTGGGCTTTCTATATACCTTGAATTTATAGTTTTGGCCATTTCTCATGATAAGCATATCAAGAAATGGAAGGGATTCATTTATTTCTCTTTCAATTTTGAACGTGATACTAGGGACAATATTATTAAGTTTGTCTAAAAATTCTATCACTCAACGGTGCGTTAATCCGCTTACTATTGCTAAAGGTTTAATCAACCTGGAAAAGAAGAAGTCGTCTGATGTTACAAATGAAGATATTTCCATAGCTAAAGGTTGTATACATAGTGTTTTAAATAAGAAATTTGCTTCAAACATTCCAAAAAGATTTGAAACAGCCTTGATAAACTTGAAAAGAAATAAGAATATCCATATTACCAAGGCTGATAAGTCTAATGCTATTGTTATCTTGGATAAAAGTGACTACAATGATAAGATGAATTCATTACTTAGTGATGAAAGCACGTATTGTGAGCTTACGAAAGATCCCCTGGAAAATATTAATAAGTTGTCTAATTCCAAAATGAAGATGTTATTGAAAAAGAACCCCGATCTCACTAAACAGCTCTCTCAAATCAATCCCACTTTACCCTATATGTATGGCTTGATCAAAACCCACAAGCTTAATAATCCATTACGTCCTATCGTGAGTTCTGTGGGGTCTGTTACTTACAAATTATCCAAGTGGCTGGTAAAGATGATATCCCCTCTTACAGGCCAAATTTCTAATTCACATATACGCAATAGCAGTGATTTAATTGATAAACTCAAGAAACACAACGAACCTTGCGAATTAATAAGTTTTGATGTAAATTCACTGTTCACTAGAGTACCTGTCAAAGACTTACTTTCATTTCTTAAGGATAAATTACAACTGCTAGATTTAACTATTGAACATGATACTTTCCTGAAATTGATAGAGTTATGCGTAACTGACAATGTGTTTAGTGCAAATGGGAAGTTCTACAAGCAAATATTTGGTATGAGCATGGGTAATTGTCTTTCTGCTCCTCTAGCCTGTATTTATATGGAGTTCTTTGAGTCTAGATTACTACCCAATATAGTGGACTTTATTCCTCCATGGTATAGATATGTTGATGATGTTCTTTGTCTTTGGCCTAAAAACAGTGACCCATTTGAATTTTTAGACAAACTTAATAATATTGTCCCTAGTATCACGTTCAAAATTGAAAGAGAAATAAATGAATCCCTTCCATTTCTTGATATGCTTATCATGAGAAATGGCCAAAACTATAAATTCAAGGTATATAGAAAGCCCACACAGGTAGACAGTTTCATTCACTTTTTATCGAATCACCTTGAGTCTACCAAAATGTCAGTTTTTTCTGTTATGTTCCTAAGATGTCTGCGTATTTGTGACTCTGAATTTATTGACGATGAATTGAAACACATTCGTTCTATTGCACATAAACTTGGGTACCCTTCTGTGTTTGTTGATCGTTGTTTTAATAGGGCTAAAAAATCCTTTCATTCCTCTCAAACCAGACAAGTTCCTACACTTAAGAATATTTTGACTCTGCCCTATCGTAATGAATTTGTCCCGTTAGTTCGGTCCCTCAAGCTTCTAAATATTAATGTTGTTTTCAAGTATGACTCAACCATTACTAATATGTTAATGAGGAATAGCCCAAGTTTGAATGTAAATGGTAGTGTTTATTGTATTCCATGTAGCAAATGTAATTGTAATTATGTAGGCCAGACAGGAAAAACACTGCAGCTTAGAATCAAACAACATAAGTATAATATTAGAACTGCATCTGAAAGCAGTGCCTTGTTCGTTCATGTTAGGAATAATAATCACCCCATTGCTTGGGAAAAAAGCTTAGAAGTTTTCAAATCATCTTGTGTCACAGAAAGACTTCTTGTTGAAGCTAGTTTGATTAAGGAATTAAAATCAATAAACCTTAGTGATGGTCAGTTCAAAACCGATAATATGTTACATAAATTTATTTGTCAGTGGCCCAAGGTTAAAAATGCTTTAAAAACCTTTGATCTAGATGTATGATAGTTATTTTGTGGGTCCCCTTTTTTCTGACCTGACTTGACTAGTCACGTCACCACCCTTCTCTTAAGCTCCTCTACGTGTGTGTTGGTGTGGGGATTAGTGGATGTCATCATTTTGACCTGACCTCATGTTTTTTAGGTCACCCTGTATATTTAAGCCTCTCTCTGTCCATGTAATCCAGTTGCCTCTGAAGATGTCTTGAATAAAGACGAAAGCTAAGGTACTCCGTTGTTTCCATTTTCCCGTGTGATTTTATCAAGATTTATCTTATCCACGTTTTCATTGTGGATTTTCATAATATATATATATATATATATATATATATATATATATATATATATATATATATATATATATATATATATATATATATATATATATATATATATATATATATATATATATGTGTGTGTGTGTGTGTGTGTGTGTGTGTGGCCCATCACTTTTTTGGTAGATTTTAGTGTATATAAACAGAAAATAATTTCAGTTTCAATATTTTGCAACCTTTTGCTAGGTAAATTTTCGCGTGAAATTTATCGAAAATCTAACGTACAGCTGCATTAGTGCATTACAATTAAATAGTGAACATTGCTTTCTGACTTCATTCTTTAACAACCCAACTAACAATATTTTTTTCTGTTTCAGATTCTGATGCATTTATAAGTTGATAATATTTGCGATGGCTGCTTGTGTCAGGACGAGGAACCAAAAATCCAGCCATCTCAGTCACTATCTTGGGTCTGGGAGAGAGCTCCTGAAGTCGGAGTTGCCTACATTGAGAGATGCTTTGAGATACGGTGTTTTAATCAGGCAAATCAGTGAAAAGAACCAAAGAACTTACACAAACAAAGACATTGCCAGTGATATGACCAAAGCTGTCTTGGCACAGTACACTCTGGCTAACGCTCAGTTCAAGCCTCCAGTCATAACAAGTCAGAAGACGATTAGTGAGAGACTGCTAGCCAGTTGGGAAAAGGCAAGAGATATCTCTCTTGGGAGAAGAAAACTAGCAGTTAAGGACAGCTTTGCCAAGCAACTGGACCAGTTATTTGACATAATTACTTGCAAGTGCCCAATTGTTCTCTGTCCTGAGTTTGGATGCGATCGTGACTGTAAATCCGAGGCCCACATATCCTGTATTTGCAAGCGTGAACTGAAGATTCCTGTGATCGAACTGGCATTTGTCAAAGCACAGAGAGAGAAGACTGGCAGTATAGGGGCTCTCATGATTTCTAGCCAAGATATTCCGGAGTGCAAGAGACAGGAGGCTGCCACAGAGAGACAGAAGAGGAGAAGAGTTGCCGAGGAAAAGAGACTTGAGAAGGCCCAGGGTGAGGTAAAAAAGGCCGATGACTGGAGTCAAGCTGATTCAGAGTTTAATGATTTCCCCATGGCTGATCCGAGTGCTGACCAGGAGAATGGTGACTTTGTCCCTAACCCAGAAAATAATGATCCCAAACCTTCCAGGCATAAGATTCGAAATAGGAAAGATATCCCGAGCATAGCTCTGGCCAGCATGCGACACCACACTGGTCTCAGAGAAACTGCACAGATAGCAACAGCTGCCTGGGTTGACGGTGGTTTGATAACACCTGATGATGTTCACCTGGTGATAGATCATAACAAAGTAAGGAGAGCTCAGGAGAAACTTGTCAGTAACCTAGAAGAGGAGTTTGATAAGGGGATAAGAGAAAATGGAATCAATTGTTTGTTCTTTGATGGGAGAAGGGATGACACTAAAGTGTTCATGAAAGTTGGAGATTCTGACAAGTTGTTCCCTGCCATGGTGAAGGAGGAACACTACTCCTGCTGCAGTGAACCAGGAGGGAAGTATTTGTGGCATTTCACTCCAGCGAAAGATGACATCAGGAAACCAGCTGAGATAGTGGCAGATAACATTGTGAACTGGCTCAGAGAGAGGAACGTAGACCAGACCCTGCAGGCCATTGGAGGGGACAGCACCAACACGAACACAGGGTGGCAAGGGGGGGTCATACAGTGGATAGAGCGGAAGATTGGGAGGAAGCTGGTCTGGATTGCTTGTGAGCTCCACACCAACGAGTTGCCACTCAGCCATCTGATCCAGGAGCTGGATGGCAAGACTCTTTCAAACAACAGATGGTCTGGTCCTCTTGGCAAGATGCTGGACTCTGCCACTGAGTTAGAAATAAATTCGAGCTTTGAAAAAATCACAGTTGGCCCTCCACTCGTTGAGCTTGCACATACTGTCATTGACGACCTGAGTACTGACCAGTACTATGGTTACATGATTTGCAGTGCCATCAAAACTGGGGTCATGCCTGATAGACTTGCTTACCTGCAGATAGGTCTAGTCTCACATTCTAGGTGGCTCACAACGGCTCTCAGGTTCTGCAGAATTTGGGTCGCTCATCATAAACTGAAAGGGAACCAGCTTCACAACCTGAGACTTATCGTCCAATTCATCGTGAGTGTCTACTTGCCAAATTGGTTTAACACCAAGGTCAAGTCATCGTTCTCCGAAGGTCCGAGGCATGTTCTCTTCCAGCTTGAGCTCCTGAGGAGTCAGCCAAGGAAGGTTGTTCAGATTGTGGAGCAGACTGTGAGGAGATCTTCCTGGTATGCTCATCCCGAGGCAGTTCTGCAGACAATGCTCTGCAGTAAGGATGAGGAGGAGAGAAGAGTGGCAGTCAAAAAGATCTTGGATATGAGACTTATGAGAGGATCTGGGCATGACGAATCAGTTGGTGACGATTCCTTCAGGGTCAGGAAGACTCCTGAAGTCAATCTAGGTGCCAAGACCCTCACTGATCTCATAGATCTGGATAACATCCAGGCTGGCAGTGAGCCCCCTCTTACCTGCAGCCTCACCAATGTTCAAGTCAGAGCTTTCCTGGACAACCTCATGCATGTCCCTGCCTGGCCCTCGCACACCCAGAGTATAGAGCGTTGTGTACAGCAAGTGAGCGAGGCCAGCAGTCACGTGTACAGCCAGGAGAGGAGGGAAGGCTACCTCCGAGCTCAGGTGGTCAGCAGGGAGGTGATGAGTAGAATCAGAAGCAAGAAAGACATGTTCTCTATGATGTGCAGCAACACCGGGTCGTAGTAGTAAAACCGGTTTTTGTATTTGATGATTTTGTTTTCTAAAGGAATATTAAATTTAATAAATGTGTCAAGATCATTCGTTTCACTATTCTGGATCATTTTCATCCTAATAAATTAACCTGATACATTTACTTTACTTTAAATAAGCTATTTAGTGATGTTGGTAAAAGGGTGGGAATACTGAATTTTCATAAGATTTCAAGTTAAAATTTACCTAGCAAAAAATGAAAACTTTTCAAATCTGAAGATATCACATGATTCTGCACATAGAACTACATCATTAATACCATGGGCCGATTTTTCAAACTCAAAAAAAAAAATTTCGCCTCCGTATGACACACCCTAATGGACAATATCTTGTCTGGTAATGGGAACAAACCCATTATCTGCCTCAGTGCAGGAGGCAATGATATTGGCCGGTGTAGGAGCAAGGAGCTTCTTGATAAGTTCAAGGCAGCTATAGATCGTATTAGGTCTAAGGGAGGGATCTCTATCATATGCAGTGTCCTGCCTAGAGGGAGAGTTGGCATTGAATGGTTGTCAAGGGCGGTTGGTGTCAACGACCGTCTTGACAGATATTGCAAGTCAATATCGGTCCCATTCATTGACAACTGGGACAACTTCTACGGCAGAAGGGACCTTTATGCTAGGGATGGGGTGCACCTGTCTTGGGATGGAGTGGCAACCTTGGCTGGGTCTCTAGAGAGGGCAGTTCAGAGGATATCGAAGTCTTTAAACTGCTAGGGGTACATATGGGCACGGGGGTGGGGCAAACTGCAGTGGGAGCTGGTAAACAAAGTAAAAGATTACAGGGAAATAGTGTTAGGAATGATGACAAAACTTAATTAAACAGGGAGTTTAAAACTAAACGCGGTAAAGGGAGGACTCAGAACACGACTAACTTAAATGTCTACTACACGAACAGAAGAAGTATGAGAAACAAAATGGATGATATTAGGACCTTGGTATGTACCGAAAAAATCGATATAATAGCATTCACTGAAACATGGATCAACCTAGACTCACGTGAGTTGTCGGTCGAATACAACATTACGGGTTACAAATTGGTCCATACCGATAGGCAGACCAGGAAAGGAGGCAGAGTAGCAATCTATGTTAGGGATAATCTGAAGTGTGAAATAAATAAGGAAATAAAAACTGAGCGGAATACAGAAACAATTTGGATAGAATTAAGCGACGGTAGGGAAAAATTAATCACAGGAGTAATATATAGACCTCCCAAACTTGATAGAGTTAATGAGCGACTTATCTGGGATGAAATGAGCAGGGCTTCCATACACAACAAAGTCTGTATAGTAGGCGACTTTAACCTTGGCCAAATAGATTGGACTGACCTTACGGGTAACTCAGAATCAGAGGACTTTCTCGAAAAGATCCAGGACTGTTTTCTAAGTCAACATGTAACCAAACCCACACGGGGTAATAATATACTCGATTTAATTCTGTCGAACAGAGAAAACCTCATTAGCAATGTCGAGGTAGGGAACGAACTTGCAAACAGCGATCACAAAGAAATTAGATTCCAGTTAGATTTTCAGGGCAGACATAAGGAAAATTCAACTAAAGTACCAGATTTCTGAAGGGCAAACTTTGACAGTTTAAAGAGGCAGCTGAGAGAGGGGGTGTCGCGCTTGGCCGTGAACCTGACAGATGACTCCGACCTGATAACGAGATCTGAGATTGCCGAGTTCCACGACAATTTAAATAATGAGTTACTTAATGCACAAAGGCAGAACATACCATACAAAAAACTCAGATCAGACAACAACGACCCTAAATGGATAAATAATTACTTAAAGGACATTGTGGGAGAGACTCAGGTGATCCTTATAATCAGGGGTGAAGGAAACACACTGATGTCAAGTTCGTAAGTTCTATTTCTGGGACAAACACACAAAAGGAGTTAAGACAGGGGAAACAGCGTCCTGTCTTGGAATCTCTCTGGGTATCTCTATCTGCGCATGCGCGTACAGCGCGCATGTGCTCAAAGTCTGAACTAACACAGTGACAAAAGGGAGTATGATTATAACATATAATACAGAGACCTGAATCAATAATGGTAAATAGGACAGTTACATATTACAGCAATATTCGTCTCATATATCTACACCTCCCTCCCCCTCACGCTCGTAGTGCAATCTCGAGCGGACTCTTTTTCCAGGAGCCTTTGAGAGTGACGTGGGAAAACTGGGGGGTCACTGAATGAGGACTTACTTTTCTCGTCCAAGCAAGGGTTTACAGGGATGTGGGGGAGGGGTTCACCACTAGGGGACGGTACTGAACGAAGGAAGCGGCGATTCCGCCACCATACCCGACCACTAGAGAGACGGACCTCGTAATCCCTGGTCTTGCCGCAGCCCATGACAACCCCGACCTTGTCCCAGCGGTGAGACGTCGGGTCTTGAACCCGAACTGTTTGCCCGATACTCAACCTGGGAAGGGGTCGGGCGTGCTGATCGTACTCTGCCTATACCTGTTCAACACGGGCGGCTGCACGACGATCGCAGTCCTCGGTCTTGGCCTGCCACTCCCTCGAGAAGGACTCAGAATGGGCAGGGACACATGACCGTAGTGGGTGGCCGTATAACATCTGTGCTGGGGAGCGACCTGTGAAGTTGGGGGTATTCCGCAATTCCAATAAACCCCGGTCAAACTTCTCACAGTCAATGTTGCCTGAGGGTGCCGTCTTGAGGATAAGATGCTTGACGGACTTTACGGCAGCCTCGGCATGTCCATTGGACTGGGGATAATGTGGCGAGGACACCACATGATAAACTCCCCATCGCTCCATGCAGGCCCGGAAGTCGTTGCTGGTGAACTGGGGCCCGCCGTCAGTCCTCAGGCGGAGAGGGACACCAACTTCCCGGAAGTAGCGACAGAACATACGTACTGTATGAGAGGCAGTAGTGTTGCCTCCGCAGGGAACGACAACAGGCCAACCTGAGAGCCGGTCGGCGATGACGAGAAAGGACTTTCCCGCCACAACGAAGAAATCCGCAGAGACGGACTCAAAGGGCCTCGTAGGGTTGTCGTTGTTCATGAGGGGTTCCTGCTGCTGACTAGGCTGCAGCACCTGGCATGGCTCGCAGACTTGAACGGAACTAGCGATGTCGGAGTCGATGCCTGGCCAAAAAACAGCTTGTCTCGCCCGGCGCTTCGTAGCTTCCACACCCCTGTGGCTGTCGTGCAGGTGGGCTAGGGTGCGGCGGCGGAGGGCGGCAGGAACCACAACTCTTGCTCCATACAAGACGAGGTCGCCATCAGCATAGAGGTCGTCCCGCATCTTCCAGTATGGGAGTAAAGAGCTGTGTAAATCGTACCGGTTGGAAGGAAATCCCGAGGTCACGCAGTTCAGTAGACGGATGTACGAAGGGTCCGCTCTTGCCGCGGCTCGGAGTTCCTGAAGAGTCCTGTCGGCGTCCTGCGGTGGAGACTCTTCTGAGATGACGGCGTTCACGGTCACTACAGTCCTGAGGTGTGCAGTAGCATCAGCACATGCGATCTCGTCCTCTGGTGTGGGGTGGCTGACTGGGGCTCGTGACAAAGCATCAGGGATGCAGAGCAGCTTGCCAGCACGCCACACAGCTGTGAAGAGGTAGGGCGAGACCTTCTCCTTAAGGCGTTGGAGGCGGGGATTCTCGACCGCATCCAAGGAGTAGTGGTTCAGGATTGGGATGAGTGGCCGATGATCCGTCATGAGGTTGAAGTGTTGTAGGCCGATCAGATACAACCTACATTTGGACATGGCCCAGACGGCGGCTAACAGCTCCAGTTCGATGGTGGCGTAGCGAGTCTCGGCGTCAGTGAGAAACCGAGAGGCACACTGAACCAGACGAAGGCGTCCATTGCCGTGGTCCTGTAGCAGAGCGTATCCAATCCCGTAGAGGCGAGAGGCATCAGTCTGGAGGACAACTGGCAGGGCCGGGTCGAAGGAAGCGAGAACAGGTGGACTAAGGAGAGCTGTCTTGACGCGACGGAATGCCTCATCATGGTCAGCTGTCCAGGTGAATGTTCTCTTGGGGCTCATCAGGGGGCGTAGAGGCTGTGCTGCAGCGGCGATGTCGGGGGTGAACTCAGCCAACTGGTTTACCAGGCCCATGAACGAGCGGAGGTCGGTCAGGTTGGCAGGAGTTGGGAAGTCCCGGATCGCGCTGACCTTTCCAGGATCAGCCGAGATGCCCTTGCCTGAGAGGGTGTACCCACAGAAGTTCACACTAGGTGCGGCGACCACAAACTTATCCTTGTTGAGGGTGATCCCGTACTTGCGGCACCTGGTGAGCATCTGGTGAATACGCTCAAGATGCGTGGAGTAATCCTCGTCATATAGGAGCACGTCGTCGATGACCTTGACACAGTTCGCCACACCCTGAAGGGCCATGTCACCACGGAGGCAGAAAGCATCGCCTGTAGCCGCGAAACCCAAAGGTCCTCTGCAGTGCTGAAATCGGCCGTACGGTGTGATGAACGTCGTGAGATGCTGATCTTCTTCCGCAAGTTCCATCTGCCAGTACCCACATAAGGCATCTGCTGTAGTAAAGTACCTTGCCTTCGGGTCCACACTGCGTATAGCGGTGAAGGGTGTCGGTGAAGGGTGGGTCGGGCGGGAAACTTGGCTATTCAGCTTGGTGAGGTCGACGGTGATACGAACTCCAGTAATGTTCTTGGCGACTGCTACCATGGGGTGACACCAATCCGAAGGGTCGTCACCAGCAGGCTTAATGATCCCCTGGGCTACCATAGAGTCGAGTTCCTTCTTAACTTGGCTCTGGAAAGCGAAGGGTATCTGTCGCGGCGTGTGGATGGCGAAAGGTACTGCGTCACCCTTCAGGTGAATTCTCATGGGGGAGCCAGCCATTGGCTTGAGTGGAGTCGTCTTGAGGTCCTCCTTGGAAACCAGCACGTCCTTGAAATGCAGTAGGAAGAACTCCCTGGCTGCAGGTGACGTATTGGGTGGGAGGGGCAGCTCCTTGCACCTGTTGACATGTTTTATTTCCAGAATTGGCTTAGGGAAGTCTGGATATTATGGCCAACTCTTGACAGTGGCCATAAGACAGTAGTGGCATCTGAACACCTTTGTGGACCTGAATCCTGGCAGAACATGACTGCTTACCTAGGGTGAGGGTAGCCTGAAATGTACCCAGAGCAGGTGCCATTGTAGAACCGTCTGCGGTGAGCGTTGTAGAAGTTGACGGTGGTTGCAAACTGCTCCTTGGGATCCCCAGAATGTCGAGGTGTCTTGTGCCGATGACTGTGACGTCCGCACCTGTGTCAGGAAGCATCTGGCATTCGGGATGTAACGTCGCCGTATGACAGGTGAACACAGATGGGCTGAGGTGTCTTGCTGACAGGGGAAGAAGAGGATCCCACGCGACGACAGCGCTTGTTCTTCGCCGCCTGAGACTTGCAAGTAGTATTATTCTTCTTCTGTGACTGACAGCATTTGTCAAAGTGTCCAATGCGGCTACAGGAGCGGCACTGAACGTTGTTGGCAGGGCACTTCAGTGTCCTAGCCCAATGACCACGACGGCCACAGTTA
Organism: Homarus gammarus; assembly: GCA_958450375.1. Taxonomy (NCBI): domain Eukaryota; kingdom Metazoa; phylum Arthropoda; class Malacostraca; order Decapoda; family Nephropidae; genus Homarus; species Homarus gammarus. Next base: position 88,627 of record CAUDMG010001529.1, read on the forward strand.
TTGCAGGTGCAGTCAGCGGCAGGGCATTCAGAACCATGCCGACGAGCACAATACTGGCAGGAATGACCTGGCGTCGGAGTCTGAAGTGATGCTGAAGAGTGATGCGAAGCTGAAGTCGGATGTAAAGCTGAAGTCGGATGTGAAGCTGAAGTCGGATGTGAAGCTGAAGTCCGGTCACGTCTTTTCTTCTTCTTATATGCGGAGATGGCACACAGCTGGTTAGATGGAGCACGAATGGCAGAAGTCGCACTTCTGGTGGCTTCGTAAGAGTGGCAGGTGGTGACAACATCCTGTAGAGAAGAGGCAGTGTCGAGGGAGATAAGCTTCTGAATAAGCTCTTCGTCCCGCACGCCCATGAGGATAATCATCTTCAGCTGTGTTTCCTCACAAGTCGACGAGTTCCCAGGACAAACGTCAACCTCCTCAGCGATGCGTCTGAGTCGTACGTAAAAATCGGAAAACGACTCACCCTCCAGCTGCTTACAACTGAGAAGTTCTCTCCTAGAGCTTCGTTGTGGAAACCCTTGATATGCGTCTGTAAAGCATCCAAGACGTCCTTCACAGTCTTGTCTGTGTCGTGGGGAATTTGCAGGGTGTGCTCCAGGATACGTTGCGTCTCTAGGGTGAGACACATCCTCATCTGGATCTGCTGTTTCTCCCTAGGCAACCTTGATAAATCGACCATCATCGAATAATCGTCCCACCTCCGACGCCATTCACGGAATACCTGGAACGAGGCATCAGCTTGGAGTGGCGGTGGACTCTGAGCGAGTGCTTTCTGTGGGGGGGGCAAAGAAGTTGAAGAGGACCCTGCAGGTGCACCTGTGGACGAAGAGGCAGGTGTAGTAGCTGCTTGAAGGTTAACAGGTGCCAACAACTCGATAATGGCACTGAATCTGGCATTTTCTTGTTGACGTCTGTGATTCTCTTCAAGTCTTCGTTCATCGTCTTCCTGTCACCTCCTGATGTCGTCTTGTCGTCGGTTTTCTTCCAAAAACTGAATTAAATGAAGGAAGTCGACACCTGTGGCAGATTGCGGACGTGTGTAGTGGGGGCTAAGGGTGGGTGGGGCCGCTTGATCCACTTTCCGCTCCACTTGGAGTCCACTTACTGCACCGACTTCCGTCTGAAGTTGGGCTTGTTGGGTATCTGAAGAAAACCCAATAAATTCCTGATCTTCCATATGGCTTGGTTTATTTCTTTCATAATTACTGTAATTAATAAGTGAGCAGAAAAGCAATCGCCTTTAAATGGAAGATATCTGTGAGCGTCTGTGAGTGTGTGTGTGTGTGCGTTCGTTCGTGCGTGTACTCGGGGCAGGCTGGTGAGGGAGTGGGAGCTGGCTGGCTCACTCGCGCAGTGCCATTCGAGACGTGAACGGGGAAGGATGTCAAAACTTGAGCTCCCCCATAGGTCTTAAATAGGCTCCCCTCTTTTGTAAAAAGTGCAGGAACACAGGGAAACACTAAAAGACACTAAAGGGCACACACAACACTGAAAAAGCACTTCACAACACTGCACTGTAAATCCAGGAATATCTTGTTGAGGTAGCCTGAGATTCACTGGACAAGGGAAGTTGATAAGATGGCGGCTCCGAGAGAGATTCTGTGTCCACTCCAATTCTGAAAAATGTGATGTCCCAGCTAAACACTGCGCCATGTGGGAGAGACGCAGGTGATCCTTATAATCAGGGGTGAAGGAAACACACTGATGTCAAGTTCGTAAGTTCTATTTCTGGGACAAACACACAAAAGGAGTTAAGACAGGGGAAACAGCGTCCTGTCTTGGAATCTCTCTGGGTATCTCTATCTGCGCATGAGCTCAAAGTCTGAACTAACAAAGTGACAAAAGGGAGTATGATTATAACATATAATACAGAGACCTGAATCAATAATGGTAAATAGTACAGTTACATATTACAGCATATTCGTCTCATATATCTACAGACATCATTGGCGAAAGGAAGGCTATAGGATAAAGCATGGCAAAATTTACCTCCAGGATTATTATCAGATATTGGCGTGTAGGGTTAAAACCGAGATAAGGAAAGCCAAGAGGAATAATGAGGTAAGGATAGCAAGGGATGCGAAGACAAACCCCAAAGGATTCTACCAAATGTATTAACTAAAACACGAGAAAAGATTGGACCAATACGGTCAGATACCAGCGAGCTCACTGATAGCAACGGAGAAATGAGCATTAATTTGAATAAATATTTTTCAACAGTTTTCAACACTGAAAATTTAAACATGATACCCGAGGCACCGACTCTATTCAGAGATAGTGAAGAAAACAAATTAAGTGAGATAGTAGTGATTAGTAACGATGTTAATAAACAAATAGACAAACTAAAGCCTAATAAGTCACCTGGTCCGGATGAGATATTTGCCAGAGTTTTAAAGGAATGTAAGGAAGAGCTTAGTATACCCTTAGCTAAGTTGTTTAACATGTCCTTAAAAACAGGTGTTGTACCAGAATCCTGGAGGATAGCGAATGTAATACCGATTTTCAAGAAGGGGGATAGATCACTAGCCTCTAACTATAGCCCAATCAGTCTAACATCAATAGTAGGCAAATTACTGGAAGCAATCATTTCAAACTCTATTCGAAATCACCTGGAGAAGCACGGATTGATCAATAATTCCCATCATGGCTTCACAAGCGGATGTTCTTGTCTGACTAATCTATGAACATTCTTTTCATCAGTTTTCGAATCGGTGGACGAGGGGCACAATTATCATGTGGTATATCTCGACTTTAGCAAAGCCTTCGACAGAGTCCCCCACGAAAGACTAATTAGAAAGGTAGAAGCTCATGGCATCAAAGGTAACATCCTTAAATGGATTAGGGCATGGTTACAGGACAGGAAACAGCAAGTGAGCATTAACGGCACTAAGTCCCATTGGAGTTCCCCAAGGCTCAGTACTTGGACCATTATTATCTATTATATACATAAACGACATAGATATCGGCATAGACAGCAACATAAGTAAATTTGCTGATGACACTAAAATAGGACGTGTTATTAAATTTGACGAGGACTCAGCAAAACTACAGGAAGATCTAAAAAAAATTTTCGAATGGTCTGAAAAATGGCAGATGAAATTCAACGTGGACAAATGTAAAATACTCAGTATAGGAGATGTAAACAGGGAAACCAGATACCAGATGAACAACGATGCCATAGAGAAATCCGACTGCGAGAGAGATTTAGGAGTAATGATAAGTAGTAACCTTAAGCCAAGTAAACAATGTGTTTTTGCTCGTAACAAGGCTAATAAAGTACTTGGTGTTCATACAAAGGAGTGTTAGTTGCAAAACTAGCGAAGTCATCCTAAAACTGTATCTTGAGCTTGTGAGACCACACCTGGATTACGCAGTTCAGTTCTGGTCACCTTATTACAGGATGGATAAAAAATCATTGGAAAGAATTCAGAGGAGAATGACAAGACTAATCCCAGGCATTAGGAACCTTGAGTATAGAGACAGGTTAAAGCATCTCAATTTGCATTCCCTCGAGAGACGTAGAGCGAGGGGGCGACCTGATAGAGGTGTATAAGTGGAAGTCAGGCTAAACAAAGGGGAAATTACAAAGGTACTCAAACTATCCAACCAGGAACGAACTCGTAACAATGGTTTTAAATTAGACAAATTTAGGTTTAGGCGTGAAATAGGTAAACACTGGTTTGGAAACAGAGTAGTGGATGAATGGAACAAGTTTCCAAATATCATCATTAACTCGAATATGCTGAATAGCTTCAAACAGAGGTTGGATGCTTATATGAGCAATAGGGGTTGGGTGCAAACGGGACTGCCCAGTATGGGCCAATAGGCCCGCTGCAGTTTCCTTCATTCTTATGTTCTTATGTAACCCAACACGCACTTGACGCTTGACCTGACCTGACGCTAACCTGACTCTGTCCTGCCACCTCCTAGCCGCGTCCAGGCGAGTTGTTGCTGCCTCCAACTTATACTCCCTCACGCAAGCGGTGTTTAGCCACTGCACCTATTCTCTCCTCCTAAAATTCACTTCAATCCTCCCTTTATCCTTCCCCTGAACCTCCTTCCCCCCTGTCACTAGCATTTTGTGTATGTATATGTAAGACCAAGATCTGAAAAACCTCTTGTCCCAGAGTTGTATAAACAAACTTAGAGAAGAGCACTATGACCCAATCCTGCCTCCTGCATTGAAGGCTAAAAGAACTGTCCTCTGCTTCCAAACGGATAAATTCGTGCAAGAACAGTCTGAAGTGGAAATAAAAGCAGATATTGAAAAAGAAAACGCTTGGGCGAAGAACAAGGTAGACTATGTCAAAAAAATCATCAGTAAAAAAGGCAAATGGATAATCAAAATGCAGTTCAAAAGCACCGAGGTTGCCGAAAAGGCAACCAATTCAGGTCTCCTCGCATTCACTTATAGCATACCGTACCACCAAATACAACAGGAACAGTAACACCACACACGTACCTGCCTCAGGTGCTATGCCATTGAGGATCATGAAAGTGTGAACTGCCCCAAACCCAAGGCATACAAGATTTGTTCCAAATGTACCTCTACGGAACATACCTGGACCGAATGTAAGGCACCACTAAAATGCCTTAACTGTGATTGATCTTACAGCACTATGTCCATGCACTGTCCCAAAAGAAAGGAAATAATCAAGGAAGCACAGCAAATAGCCACAAATACATCAGTATCACCATACAAGGCTGTGCTGCCGATAGGGACCCAGAATCCTGCAGTCACTGCACGGCCATACAGAGGTTTAGTGATGGTAGGGACCCCGACTTTTGCAGTCACTATGGTCCCTGCAGCCACTACAGACTCTACAGTCTTGTTGAATACCAGAGACAGATACCTCCATGACCGCGACATACTAGCCAACATGATTGCCAAACACGCCCATGAGGAGGATGTACTGCACCCAGGCTGCTTTCAAACAATGCTTGAAAAATGCTTACGCCACCACAATCTACCCATCCGAAAACTGTTCAGGGCAACATCCTCAGCCTCGGAGGAGACAACAGTAGCCTTTGGTGGGGGTGCACAAGTACCCACATCGGAGATAACACTTGTCCCCCAATCTCCAACATTCACAGACGAGACAGCAGCGGTCACTGGTGTGGGTGCACAAGTACCCACATCGAAGATCACACTTGTCCCCCAATCTTCAACATCCACAGACGAGACAACAGTGGCCTCTGGTGTGGATGCACATGTACCTACACCGGAGATGACACCTGTCCCTCGGACTCCAAGCGATCTATCAAGAAAAGTCCTGAATCTAAGCATCCACGTACCAGACCACATAAACGTGGACTGTACACGTGATGAAGTCGCTAAAGGAGTATTGGAGGGCAAGATGAAATGGAAGTACGACCACCTCAGTTCCGAGGAGTACATCCACGAAGCAATTAAACAAAACCGGGTCGATTTAACAGACTGCATCCACAAGACATCCGATAGGGTGATACAAAAAATGAGGAATGGACGCACAGTGAACAAACCACGAACCCGAGGTATCCCCCCAAAACCAAACACAAGATACAATGGGCTCGCTTCGTAATACAATGAAAATATTGCAGCATAACGTCCTCCACTGGAGAACTAATAAATTCAGTATGTCCAGCCAATACAACCAAGTCGACGCAGATATTATACTCATAAACTCACACGGCCAAAAGGCGGCTGAGGAACTGAAAATATTTGGTTACATGATCCATAAATCCAATCTATCAGAGGAGCCAAATGACGGGGTGGCCATCGCCGTAAAAAGAGATGCCCACCACAGAATCATAGACGACTTCACCTCTGAAACTCTCGCTGTTCAAATCAACTTGACCACAGGGCCAATCATAATAGACCACAACCTACCTCCCACCTCGCAGGGACTACCTGCCTTATGGGGACTTCCACAGATTCATATCATACCACCACCCAACCTACATCATTGGAGACATGAATGCCAGACATCCTCTACTAGATGGTAAGAGGACAACTAACAATGTTGGGAGAGGCCTCGCTGGCTTCATAACAAACAAAAAAGCCCAACTAATAGGCCCAGACTTCTCCACATTCTACAGAAGGAACTCAGTCACTACTCCAGATATAACAATAACAAACGGCAGATGCTTCCACAGCTATCTCTTTGTACAAGGCCCTGTAACCTCCAGCGACCACCTACCTAAAATCATGACCATCTCAGCAACAAAAATAACTATACCAGCTCCACCACGGAGAATCGCCAAGTTGACCGACTAGGACTTATTCAACGAAAAAGCTACAGCTTAACTTGAGGTCAAGGACATGACAATCCTGCAGACCATAGACAGTCAGCCGGTGAACATAATAGACGAAGAAATCAACACATGGTGTGAAGCAATAGAAACAGCCTACCAGGAGGCCACGCCTCTCAAACGCAACAGAACTCTCCCACACCCACAACAAACTCCAGAACTCATAGCCCTCACAAACCAGTTCCAACTGCTACAACAGTGGTTTGGAAGGCATTCCAATGTGCGTGTTGATACTGGTATTGAGGTGTTGGGTGTTGGGAGGAGGATGGGATTGTTGGAGAGGTGAAGAGTGATGGGTATGTGGTCTGAGCCTGATAGGGGGCCGGGAGTGATGTAGTGTTGGAATTGGAGGGCAGGAGTGTTGGTGATGACGATGTCTGGTGTGCCTTTACCGTGAGCAGCGTAGAATGTGGGGAAGAAAGGTCCAATGTGGTGAAGGTTTTTGTGAGTGACCAGAGTGTGTAGTTGTTGGCCATGGTGGTCGATGCGGTTTTGTTTGAATGCGGTGTGGTGTGCATTGAGGTCGGCCATTAGTATTACAGGTAGGTGTGTGTTGTTAAAGATGGAGTTTAGGTCTGTGAAGGGAATAAGTGTGTTTGGTCTTGAGTATGTTGTGCAGATGATTATCTGTCCGTGTTGAGTGTCGATCTTGGCGGCCATGAAGTGTTTGAAGGCAAAGTCGGTGATGAATTCGTGTTTGATGGAGGATCTGATGAGGATTGCAACGCCCTCGTGTAGTTCGTGGGGTGATTGTCTGCTTGTGTAGCGGGAGTGCTTGATTTTGGTGTTTGTGTATGTTGAGTTGAGGAGGAGAATGTCTGGGTTGTGCTCGTGTAGGAGGAGAGATATGGCGTGTCTGTTTGAATGATATGCTCTACAGTTGAATTGCATAATGGTGATCATGTTGTTTAGTTTGTTCTTGGTTACTTATATGAGATTGAAATGTTGGGGTGCAGGGATGAGATCTAAATTGTCGAGTGACTGTGAGCGTGGTCTGATTGTGGTATATGTAGATGAGGGATGGGCGGTTACGTGACTGTGTGTGGGGGATTGATTTTGATTTTGCCGCTTGCAGCGGCTACTTTATTGTGCACCCCACACTCATCCTGTGAGCGGTAGCGCAAAAGGATTACAGAGTAGGGTTTACAAAGGGTCATAATAATTAACCCCGGTTGTCAGGATATTATGGCACTGAGAGTTACACAGTATTTCATTTACATTATTTGTTTAGTTCTATACATAAAGGGTAACTTATTCACAAATGCGTGAGAACAGGCGTGTGAGGCAGTATGTCTGGCCTCACACTTTGTTATTCACATTTACGTGGGGGGTATTCAAGCACATTGCGTATTTGGTTCTGTACATGAGAACTGATATAGTTACTAAGTGCAAAAAAGTGGATACAATCTTAATATGTCGGCTATCTTGCCATTAGAGATGAAGTGTTGTGCCATTTCACACACAGTGTGCTTGGACCTGTCCCTAAAAGGTTCTATCTTCACACAGTCGAGGACGTAGTGTTCAAGTGTGTGGCCATATGTATGGCCACACACTTTACATTTAGTTTTGTTTACATCTGCTTGAGGAACATACTGCCAAAGGTACTTATATCCTAACCTTAATCTAGCGGTTACAACATCTTGTAATCTAGTGATCTTGTTACTTGCTCCATATACATGTTTCACTTGATACATCTCATCATGGTAAACTATGGATCGACTAGTGCCTGTTTGCACTTGTCTACTTGCGTCAAACTCATCAATAAGTTCTTTCCTAATTACAGTTTTAAGGGTTCTTTTTGACAGACCCAAATTGTATTCAACGGTGTCTTTGTTAGACGCGAGTTTGGCGAGGGCATCAACTCTGTCATGTTTTATGAGGCCTATGTGAGAGGGGATCCACAACAGTTTGACCCTGACACCCCGGTCAACAAGGCACGCATATTTGTGTCTGGCTTCAGAGACAAGATCGTGACAACCTGAGTCGAGGGGGCCAAGGGCAAGTAGTGAGGATAGAGAGTCAGTGATGATGAGACTGTCAGTAACAGTGGTTTCAATGAATTTAATAGCTGTGAGTATGGCAACTAATTCAGTTTGTAGAGTGGATGCCCAGTTGTTAATTTTAACTCCTTTCTCAATTATATTACCGTCAGGCTGAGTCACAACAATAGCACTTCCAGCCCTCCCACAGGCGGTGTTTAGAGATCCATCAGTGTAGATGGTCTGTGTGATATTATCATCAGTCTGTAGAGTGTGTATGTGTTCAAGAGCTCTCAATTTGGCAGTGTGTTGGAGATAAATGCTTTGTATAATTAATTTTTTAGGCGGATACGTCGGTATTGTGATATCGAAGGGAACTGTCCGCCAGGGTGGCAGGAAGCGCTGTTGTGTCTCAACTTTGTACAGGTGGTCTAGTCCAAATATCTTCATATGTGTAGCTGTAGTTTGGATCCATTTAGACTCAGTAGTCCCATGGTTCATACATTCTAGCAATTTTAAGGAAACAATGTTATCAGGATCACCACGCAGAAGCCTCAGGGCTATCATGAGGTTGACTTCAATTATTCTATCTTTAACACTGGGTATACCTAGTTCCTTCCTCATATTAAGTACTTTAGTGCTCATGGGACATCCTAGGATAATTCTGAGGGCTTTATTTTGCATTTTCTCGAGCTTGTCAACGCCTTTCCCGTCACGAATGACCAGGGCTGGTGCGTGGTAATCTATCAGAGATCTTATATAGCCTAGGTACATTGTTTTAACAATTCTAATATTAGCACCATAGTGCGAGCTGTACCCCGCTACACTTCTAAGAGGTCTCAGTCTGTCAGTACATTGGCGGGTTAGCTGTTGTATGGCAGGTAGGGTACAAGGGACGGAAATGTATAGATATGTGGGTACCAAGATATGCGAACACGCCTGACGGCAGGACTCTGTTACCATTCATTATACCATTTATTCACATGTCTGTATTACCATATTATCATAGCATGTCTGATATCTATGCTTATGTCTAATGCCTATGTTCACTCACTATGTCCCGATATACTATGTCTGTACCGCGCTAGTCGAGTAATTAGAAGACCTCATTTATTGTCCTAGTGATGTCTAGCAACTCTCCTTGCCCAGCTAGACAACTTGCCTCAGATCAGCCTCGGCCTACACACGGCCCGGGGTCCCTAGTTCCCGCTTCTGTATCGGTCGGCTATCACGCCAAGTCTTGTACCACTTATTGAATATATCTACTGCTCGTGCTCTGGAGTTTGAAGAACCTTGTCTAGGATTTCATCCCACCACATGGCGCAGTGAGTAGGATGAAATCCTAGACAAGGTTCTTCAAACTCCAAGATATTTAAAAGAAGAAACATAGTCAATAGTGTTGTTACCTATCTTGAACTTGGCGGGGCCGCGTTTGCGGTTCCCAGCTTGTTTGTTGAACACCTTAGTTTTGTCAGTGGAGATAATAAGACCGAGGTGTTCACAGGCTGCGTATACATGGTTCAGGGTGGTTTGCATTTCACGATGAGTTTTAGTATGTATAAGAATATCATCAGCATAGCTGATTGAGATATTGCTGGGGTTGTCTGGTATTAAATTTAATAATGCGTTTATAAGAACATTGAACAAAGTGGGGCTAAGTACTCCACCTTGAGGGGTACCAAGTTGCATATCTTTAACTTCACTTTTGTAACCCTGAAACAGTGCAGCAGCCCTTCTGTTGGTTAGGTAACCACTTATCCAGTGTAACAGCCTACCTCCTATATCCATTTTGGCTAGTTCGTACAATATCAGTTGCCTATTGGCAATATCAAATGCAGCTTTTAGGTCAAGAAATGTGGTGTATCTGTGCCTTTCATCACCATGCACAGTTAGGAATGTGGTGATGCAATTATGTACACCTTTACCATGGGTGAAGCCATTTATGTTAGGAGACATGTGTTCTCTGATTCTACATAAGAGTCTGCCAAGAACCATCCTCTCAAAGGTTTTACACAGGCAGCTGGTTAGTGATATGGGACGAAAGGCATCAGGCTGTCCTGGTTTCGGTATTGGTACAACAATACTGCTGGTCCATGTTGTGGGTAGTTGGCCCTCGGCATGACTCATATTGTACAATACCAACAATGGATTGCCTGGCACGCGCCTTAGTAGTCTAATGATGTTGTAGGTGACTCTGTCCTCTCCAGGGGAAGTAGACCTACCCCTGGCGAGGGCGGCGTCAAGCTCCCACTCAGTATATGGAACATCACACTCATCGTGCTGTTTGCCCAGCATAAAGCTAATAAGATTACTTCTCTCTACAGACTTCGCATCAAGGAGTCCCCGAGTCCTAGCTGGTAACATGTCATAGCTAGACACATGAGCCCACTTTGTTATTAGCTCATTCGACTTTTGCAGAGGGTTTGGATGGGAGACGTGTCTTCTGTTTTTACCTCTGATTATGTTTATGTCTTTCCAGGCTTTGCTGAGGGATGTGTGTTGGTTCAGGCTGTTGACATATGTCTCCCATGCATTTTGTCTGAGTTCGTTTACACGTTCCCTGACAGCAGCAAGGGAAGCTTGATACAATTGTAACATTTGAGGTGTTCTAAATTGTCTGTAACCCTTACCCACCCTCCTGACCCTAGCCCTGAGTTTTTTCAGCTCAGGGTCATTATAGCACTGCTGTTGCCTGTTCCCATTATGCTGACCACGTTTTCTCCTTTTTTTTGGTGGAGGCATTGTTGGTGAAGTATACATAAGTCCTATCTATCAGATCGTCATGGAAACTTTGGTAATTGTCAGGCTTGTAGTCCTTGTACCAGTCATGGATGACGTCTATGAACTGGCTTTCATGTTCTTGCTTGACTGTGATTCTACGTCTGTTGAGTTTACCACCAGTGGGGGTGTTATTGGCTACATGTATACTAGCTTGGATTGGGCTGTGGTCAGACATAAGATCAGTGACAACATCAGAGCTATGAGTTGTCTATGATAGATTAAAGCCAATACATTTGTCTAGACCCCGCCATAGATGTGTGTTGGTTCATTATTACCTATAATTTGAACATCTTCATATGCGCTGAGAAGTGAGATAAGTCTCCTACCATTGGTGTTAGTGGTGGAGTCACCTAATTTCTTGTGTCTAGTATTCAGGTCATCCATTAGCATTAGAACAGTGGGCTCAGTGTGTAAAAAGTCTGGGAGATCTGTGTATTGAAGCTGATCTGAGGGAGCATAGGCGTTTAGCACGTTGAGTGTGGAGTTGCCCAGGTGGATAGTGATCCCATGGTACTGAAGGTTGGTAGTCTTTTTGGATACAAGAGGTACATGCGGGAGTGACTTCTTAACATACATCAAACATGTGTGAGTAGAACTAGGATCATAATACACATAATTGGGCAGACTGGGTGGGGGCTTACCATTAGGTGTGAGACACTCCTGCAGACACACAATATCGATGTCCTCAGTCACAACTTTGTGGTGTAGGTCAGGGTATCGTTTTCTAAGGGATGAGATGTTCCAACTCATCACCTTCACCGCTCTGTATCTTTGCCTGGTATTAACACTGGCCATTATGAAATGTATTTGGAATTTTGTCTGGTATTAACACTGGCCATTATGAAATGTATTTGGAAAGAAGCAAAAGGCACTGTATGATACTGTTCTTTTCTGCGCTGCCTGTCCCTTCGGCAGGCAGTAGGCCAGTTAACCTTTTGGAAACATTTCTGGAGCACGTACGGCTCAACAATTGTTGTATTTCATTGGCAGACAACAACACACTTTGGTTACACTCGACATCACCACCATTTTCTGTTTGTGCTTGTTCATCTTCACTGACCATGTCCACAGAGGCATCAGTAGAACTGTTACCAGTATCACTATTTTCCTCTGCGTGGACACTAGTTCCTGGTGGGTCTTGAGTTTCCACATCTGGTACTGACATCTGAATGTCTTCAGTTTGACTGTAATTTTTCCGAAGTTGCTGCACTGTGTTGGTGGTGTTTTTTTCCTTTAGTGTATCACAGAGGCTCCTAAACATTTCAGTTTGAGCTTGAGCTTGAGCTGTAAACTGAGCTTTGAGTTCTTTAATTTCATTTTTCAAATCATTGATCTCTTCACGATGTGCATGGAGTGTGTTGGCAGCTACCTGTTGTGTCGGTACGTCTGTGTTGCCCCATGCTGATCTTTCGATGACTGCTGGTGATGATCCTGGAGCTTTGGTGGGGAGGGCAGGCCAGGGGTTGGCCGTAGGGAGTACCCTAGCAGCATTAGTGTTTCTTGAGACCTGCCTGGGTGGCGGGTCTGGGCGCTGAAGGGGTGTAGGAGCTCTAGAACAGTTAGGGTGCCATACAGGAACTCCAACTGTTTTGCAGTTAATACACTTCTGTTGGATGACACCCCCTTGAGCAACTGTATCTCTGCAAACCTGTGTTGCATGTTGCCTTGAGCAGAGACCACACCACGGCTTAGTCGAGGGGCATAACCGGGCCACATGGCCCCAGTGCTGACAGTTGTAACACCTCCGGTTAGGGGGCTGATAGAGAGTTACCTTCAGAGTCCGATAGGCACCACGGACTCGAATGGTCTTGGGTGGGTCTTCCGAGCCAACCCAGTCTGCAATGACTGCATTCTTGCCCCTGAGTCGCTTCGTCCTTCTGATGTAGGGATGGGCTTCTAGTAGTGTAGGGGTCTGGTACTGGTCGAGCCCTATGATTATTATGGTTTTCTTGCTCCATGGTTGGGATGATTGTTCCATGGTTATTCCCCTTATGCTATTGGTGAGGAGATCCTGTATGACTGCTGGGTCGTTTCTAATCAGAACATGATCTTGTGTACCGACTCTGAACTGAAACTCAGCCTCAGGATATTTGTCTTCCGCATCGTTCAGCCAGAGATACTTGTCTTCAGGTGATGTACCTTCAGGGAAGTATAATCTTACTCTCATGGGGGGTTGTGGTTGTAGTTGATGGTCTCTAAGTCTTTCTGCCTTTTCGGCCTTCCGCTTGTTCCTGGACTGAACTAGTTGAAAGCCATCTTCTCCGTTGGTGTCAAGGTCAACACCACAGTCGCCTGGCTCACTCAGTGCATCAGGAGAGTTAAAGCGAGCAGCTGGGTCTCCAGTCAACTCAGACATGGTGGAGTTACAGGGCTCGACTTATATGCCTACGTCAGAGGGCCGAGGACTGCTTGGCACTCCTAGGAAGTCAGCGGTGGTTGGGAGGCGTAACCCTCTTAGAGGACAAAGGAGATTGGCATCTACTGTACAGCGTATTAGCGGTGTGAGGGGAGGCCATGAGCGGGCCTCCCGCGGAGGGAGTGTGGTGTCGGGGGGACTAAGGTAACAGGAGTTTTCTCAGTTTATAAACACTTTTATTACACTACACTTGTTCTTAATAGCATGTCTGTTTTTCTGGTTAGATACAGTATCAAAGTCAATTTTAGTTTCAAAAGAACTAACCAGCTTGGCACACTATGAGGACGGGGGTTTGTGTAAACAAACCCTCACCACATGGCCGAGCGTGACCACAAGGGTATAGGCCTTGCCTCGCGGGCACCTACACCTACACACGACACAGTGCTCAACACACGGTAGTTCACTTGTTATACAGGCAACATATTTGCAGTTGTTGACCTATCCCCACCCTACTGGGTGGTGTTGTGTTATTTCGAAGTCAAGTGTGAAGCCGACCCACTGTTGTTCTCAGAGTGGACTGATTAGCACCTCCTTGTCAGGAGATGGCGGTCAGTTCCCAGCGGTGCTTATCTCACTGGCGGGTCACGGCTCTCACTGGTACTGTCTAGTACTGAATTCACTGGCTTAAACACTGTTCTTAACTGTTCAACACTGGTTCCACTTCTTTCCGAAACGAAATGCCATTTTTGATTATGTTGATATCCCGGTGGTGAGGATGGGTCGGGGAGAGGGACTTGGGGAATGGGCCGAACATTGGCCAAGGGAGAGAGCTGCTCAGCAGGAGCAGCGCCTAAATAGGTCTTGACCCTACGGTGGTCAGGTCATCACTGTGTGTGGGGGAGTTGGGGGGAGAGGGGAGTGTGCTAGGATCGTGTCGGGGTTGTTTCCTGTTTCCTTTGAGGTAGTGCCGAATAGATCTATTTTGATAATTGATTTTGTTGGATGTGTGTATTGTATAATTCTTTCGCTGTCAGATGTGTAGGGAGAAAGGGGGGAGGTGTTCTTCCTCTTTGATCTAGGGGTCTAAACTACGAGTTCTGTGGGGGGGATGGGCTGCCATTTTCGTTTTGGGTTCTCGCTTGGGGCTCTCTCCAAGTGATCTAGGACTGCCTCCCAAGGACCTCCGCGTCACGGCAGATGGTTCACAGATGGCCCCAGCCCTAGGTTCACTCTATGCACATGTCACCTTTGGCAACAGGTCGTGTCAAGCCTGGATTGACGTGCATAATGGTGTCCCGACTCCTTTGCAGTCCTACAGACATTGCTAAGATTTGGCCATCATCTCCCAGGACTTCCCAACACCGATTCTCGAGGTAAAATACGCCAACAGGGTGCTCGAAGGGAGCAGCAACTACCCTGCTGCCGCCCTACCCCTACCTCTGGCCAGTGACACCTCTCCTTCGGTAGTTGTCCCTGCTGCTTCACGTCCCCACGCCTTGGCTCGCCTCCACAACAGTCACCGTGGAGCCGAGGCCACCAAGCGGCGTGCAAGACAGACTGTGTTCCGGCATGGCATCGACCCCGACATCTCCAATGCTGTCCATGCGTGTAAGCCGTGCCAAGTTCTACAACCCAGCCAGCAGCAGGAACCCTTCACGAGTGACAACATCCCCACCCGCCCCTTTGAGTCTGTGTCGGCCGACTTTTTCTGTGTGTCAGGAGAGTCCTTCCTGTTTATCATCGACCGTCTCTCTGGTTGGCCGGTTGTCATCAAGTGCGGTAATGACACGACGTCTGCCGCCACCATCAGCAAGTTTCGCCACTACTTCCATTACGTGGGCGTTCCTGTGAGCCTGCGAACCAACGGAGGACCCTAGTTCACAAGCCGGGACTTTGCTGCGTTCCTCGACCGATGGGGAGTCCGGCATGTGTTGTCACCGCCTCATTACCCGCAGTCCAACAGCCACGCTGAGGCTGCTGTCAAATCCCTGAAGCGCCTCATCCTCAAAGTGGCCCCTTCTGGGAATATTGACTGCGAGGCCTTCGACCAGGGTCTCCTTTAGCTCCGCAACACACCCAATTACACCGAACGCTCCCCTGCCCAGGTCTTGTATGGACGCCCCATCTGTTCTTGTCTCCCTGCTCACTCTCAATCCTTCTCCAAGGAGTGGCAGGCTATGACAGAAGATTTTGATCGCCGAGCCGCCGAACATATTCAAGACGTCGTCGCCCGTCACAACGACCACGTCCGTCCTCTCCCCAGGTTGAGTGTCGGCACCCAAGTCCGTGTCCAGGACCCGACCTCCCTACGTTGGGACAAAGTGGGCGTAGTCATGGGTCTCGGTAGGTCACGGGACTACCAGGTGCGGTTACCCAGCGGTCGTGTGTGGTGCAGGAACCGCCGTTTTCTCCGCCCCGTAACAACGCCTTCCGCTGACCCCGCCACCAGTGCTGAGTCCCATATTCCCCCTAGTGATTAAGCCCCTCGACGCTCAGAACGGATCAACAGGAAAAGGACCGCTCAAGACTTTGCTATGAGTGTATAGGAGGGGATGTATGTATATTATCTATGATGTATGTATACCATGTATGTATTCTATATATATATACATTACTTCTCTAGTCAGTAGTGTGTGGCAATGCCCCTGTTTCATGTCACCACACGCTTAGATAAATGTGCTTGGCGACATCTGGAAGCTGCTATGTACCACTTACCACATGTCGCCTGAGATGTCAAAGAGAGGTCAGTTGACCCTTATAGGAGTGTGAGGACTACCTGCGCTTGTGAACGCACTCCTGTATATTTCCGTTAATAAGAACCTACAGAACTCTACAGGTGTTTATGTTCGCTCCTGTAGTTAGAACCAAGTACCCCGAACGTCTCCAGTAATGTACATCTATCACTCTATTTTAGACCATTCACATTCCAGGACATTATATTAAGGCTAGCTAGATCCATGCTTAATATTTACACATTTTATATCCTTTCCAATCAGATTCTTTAAGAAGGCCCAATCCTCCTGCACAGATTTCCATTTCCTCAAAAGTTTTTCTTTATCAGCATCTTTACACTTTACCAACACCTTTTTAAAACTTTTAGTTGCTGCTCCCTGCACTACACACTCCTTTATTTTCCTCTCCTTCCCTTTAATACTTATTTTAAGCACTGAATTTTTCAAAGGCTTGAGCTCTTCACTTTCCTCTTTCCCTTCTAATTCTACATTATTCACAGCTTTGTTTTCCCTTTCTTTATTTGTCACTGTATCAAGTCTTTTCTCTATCACTTTTATTTTCTGACCTAACTTTTGCAAAAGCTGAAACATCTTACGCACCTCTTCTCCCAGTATTTCTTGCACAGTTTTATCACTAACCTGGAGGGCTGCACCACTACTCTCACTTGCGACTTGTTTATTACTCTGTTCCTGGCATCAACAACTCTTCCGGCCGCAAGCGCAGTCCTATCCTTCTTGAATCTTCATGCCAGGCATTCTCAGGGTTCACTGTCTCCACTGTCTGTGTGTTCTCCTGCTGGCTTGTCACTGTCAAACCACAGCGTACTTCTTCGGTGTTCTCTGAATAATTCCTTTGTTGGTCACTTCTCATACGTGGCCTCATCTCGCATGCAATTGAAGTAGCATTGTGAGTTTTACCACAATTACAACAACAAGGCTTCACTTTCTCTCCTGCTTTGATTCGTGCCTCTTCCCACAGAATCTACAACGTGGGTCCAGTTGACAGCTCCAGGCCTTATGTCCCCATCTGCAACACCTGAGACACATTATTGGTCCCTCCACATATAGTGCCACCTTCCTATACCCTGCTCCTGTGATGAACACTTTCTCTGGAATCTTTCCTCTCATTAGAGCAATAACCTGGCTTCTCTCTTCGCCCATTATTAAATGCCTCTTGATCCAAACAAATCTTTCGTCATCCAATAAGTATTCTAGATCTAGTATTACAGGGTACCTGAAGATTATAACCTTTGTAATTATTATGTCGCTCTCCTCTGGCAAAACCACCAGTAATCCCTTGTACCCAACAGTTGTCAACATTTCCACAGCCTCCATGTCCCCACTGTAAGATAAGGCTTGTGTGTGCCTTCTTTCAAAAGAGGTTCAAAGCTGCGATGCTCCCGTCCTAGTTGTATTGCCCATTTTAATTTTTCAAGGAAGGTCATCGGGCAAGACTGTGGAAAAATTAATCTCTTCCTGACACGACCAACTTCCTACCTTGTGTGTGTTCTTGTCTGCTTCCTTTGCTCTGTTCTTGATCCTTTCTCCACTATCTCCTTTCTGTTATTTCCATTATTATTACCACCCACACACGTTTTTTGTTCTAGATTTTTTTGTCTCTTCTCCTCTCTCACTTCTTCGCTTTCACTGTCCTCTTGCCGGCTTGTCTCCCTCATCCTTTTAGAAATTTCTTTCTTTTTCACTACCTCTTGTTCTAGCTGTATTTTCTCACTTTCGAACTTCCCTTGTGCTTCATCACTCGTATTAGACTCATCACTACTCAACTCAAGGTCTTCAAGAACTTCATCCAATACTATCTTTTCTTTACTTTTCCATGTAGAGTTCTTAAGCGATAATTCACTTTCCATGGGGCAATGTTGACATCCCACAACACCCAACCAGGAGTGATGGGACCCCGAGCAGTTATTTTCGTGTGGTAAACAGTAAATTCCCAACACCAAAGTTGCTTGACGATACTTATCTTATCCTCAGGTAATAAACACAAGTAGGTAAGTCTATATATCCTTCAGATAATGTAATAGGCTCGAAAACATCCCAAATTTGGGAGCTAGCACTCACAGCTGTGTTTACCAGTGCCCGCGAGCCAGTCTCTGTTGCCTACACCTGACTTCTCTCACACGACTACCATGAACTCCCGGACCACAAACACCCAGACCAAAATCAATCCTCCCCGAACACCTCAAACACCCAAAACAAAAATGGCAGCCCATCCCCCCCACAGAACTAGTAGTTAAGACCCCAAGATCAAAGAGGAAGAACACCTCCCCCCTTTCTCCCTACACACCTGACAGGAAAAGAATTATACAATACACACATCCAACAAAATCAATAATCAAAATAGATCTATTCGGCACTACCTCAAAGGAAACAGGAAACAACCCCGACACGAACCTTGCACACTCCCCTCTCCCCCCAACTCCCCCACACACAGTCACGTAACCGCCCATCCCTCATCTACATATACCACAATCAGACCACGCTCACAGTCACTCGACAATTTAGATCTCATCCCTGCACCCCAACATTTCAATCTCATATAAGTAACCAAGAACAAACTAAACAACATGATCACCATTATGCAATTCAACTGTAGAGCATATCATTCAAACAGACACGCCATATCTCTCCTCCTACACGAGCACAACCCAGACATTCTCCTCCTCAACTCAACATACACAAACACCAAAATCAAGCACTTCCACTACACAAGCAGACAATCACCCCACGAACTACACGAGGGCGTTGCAATCCTCATCAGATCCTTCATCAAACACGAATTCATCACCGACTTTGCCTTCAAACACTTCATGGCCGCCAAGATCGACACTCAACACGGACAGATAATTAATCATCTGCACAACATACTCAAGACCAAACACACTTATTCCCTTCACAGACCTAAACTCCATCTTTAACAACACACACCTACCTGTAATACTAATGGTCGACCTCAATGCACACCACACCGCATTCAAACAAAACCGCATCGACCCCCATGGCCAACAACTACACACTCTGGTCACTCACAAAAACCTTCACCACATTGGACCTTTCTTCCCCACATTCTACGCTGCTCACGGTAAAGGCACTCCAGACATCGTCATCACCAACACTCTCCTGCCCTCCAATTCCAACACTACATCACTCCCGGCCCCCTATCAGGCTCAGACCGCATACCCATCACTCTTCACCTCTCCAACAATCCCATCCTCCTCCCAACACCCACACCTCAATACCAGTATCAACACGCAGATTGGAATGCCTTCCAAACCACACTCTCTGAACAACAATACACACTCAACCTCGAACACCAACCCATAAGGAAAATTGAGGAAATCTGGACACACCTCTTCAACACTATCACCGCCATAGCAGATACCCACATTCCTAAACACCGGTTCAAGAGGAAATACTCCTTCACACCCTCCATAAGAACTCAAAGCCTACTTCCCTGCTAGAGGTCACGATTCGAACTAAACAAACTTCACCTAGCACCAGTTTACGCAGACATCTCCACACTAAGAACACACATCATCCACAGCCTCCTTCAAGACCATGACGTTCACTGGGCAAAACTCGTAGAGGCTGCCCAGGAACACAGAACACATAACCCCAGAGAATTTTGGCAAAGGATCGCCAAGCTGAGAGGAACAGCAAAACCCCCTTCGATCACCTACTAGTAAACGGTAGGAAAATAAAAAATCAATGAGCCAGCTGACGTAGCACAAACACTAAAACAACACTGGGAACACATTTTCCACCCCCCCCCCCCCCCCACACACAACAAAGGCACATCTTAAACCACATAAACAACATCACCACACACATGCAAACACTTCACGACAGAACAACTCCTGACAACACAATAGATACCTCCACTCTCACACAGGACCACACCCTCACTGCTCCTTTCACCCCAACAGAAGTCAAACAAGCACTGGACAAAACCAAAAAGAAAACACCGGGTGACAGCAATATTGGTCAAGCAATCCTGAAGCACCTGCCCTTAGAAACAGTCACAGCCATTACATACCTCTGCAACACCCAACTGGCTACAGGATACTTCCCAAAACTCTTTAAAACAGCCACAGCCGTCATGTGTACCTAAACCAAACAAAAACCCAACAGATCCTCAAAACTACAGACCGATCAGTATACTAGAAGTCTTAGGCAAAACTTTTGAAAGACTATACAACACTCGCCTCAGATACCACCTTTAAGATGAACAACTACTGTCCTACAAGCAGTTCGGATTCAGGGCACACCACTCAACTGAAGACACACTCAACATAATGACAAACTACCTCCACATGGACAAAGGAGCATACAAGAAAGCACTCATTACAAAAGACGTACAAAAAGCCTTCGACACAGTTTGGCACGACGGACTAAAGTATAAGAGATGCACCAATTTTAACCTCCCTCAAAAATCACAACAATTACTATGCAACTTCCTAACAGACAGGAAAATGGGGATAAAATTCACACCTGCCTACTCTGACCACTTCACACTGCAAGCAGGAGTCCCACAAGGATCAGTCCTGTCCCCAACACTATACATTCTTTACACAAGCGACTTACCCGACCCCTTACACATCGACTCTCTGACAATACAGTACGCCGACGATGTAACCCAACTAGTCAGACACATCACTCTTGATCACCTAACAGACAAAGCACACAGGGAACTCGAACAAGTTACACAATGGGAACTCCGATGGCGAATACAAACCAACCCAAACAAAGCACAAATCACCTACTTCGGCACCAAAAGACGCCAACCACGTCACATTTACCTAAACCCCTACATCGACAACCCTTCACCTATAACTGTCAAACGAACAAACACAACCCTAGGAGTCACTTTCAAGACACCCTCACCATGACACTACACACCAAAACGAAGGCTTCGATCGCAAACAAAACACTCGGATTGAGAACCGCATCAATCAAAACCAAAACACACCTATTCAAAGCCCTCATACGCCCACTATTGACTTATGCACCCAACACACTCCAGCTAGCACCACCAACAAGCGCCAAGAAACTTCAAGTCATACAAAACAAAGCACTAAGATTCATCCATAACACACACTGGTCATCCTTCACCCCAAATAGTCATCTACATGAACTCAGCTCCCTCCCCCCCACTTAACATCTACTGGAGACAACTAGGTGACAAACAAATAGAATCACTCCTCACTACTTACCCTCAATGGCAGGATTATTTCGACAACATCATACTCCCACGCAGATTCAGAGACAGAAATCCCTCCATACTAAACAGACCAAACACTCCCCTCCCACCTCCCATATATTAATAACTCCCATATCAAACCCCAACTTCCCTATAACCACACCCAACAACTCCCCCCAAATAAAACCTAACACCTCTCCTCAACCCACACCCAACCATTCCCCCCCCCCAACCTAACCCAACCAACCTAACCTAACCTAACCTTACCTGACTTACCCAACCTCAAAAAAAAAAAAAAAAAAATGCTCCAACTCACTCAACCTGCACTAACACTCCCCCCCCCCCCAAAAAAAAACCTAACAATCCCCCGAAAATAAAAACCTAACACACCCAGCCTTTACTAGCAATCCCACACAAAATAAAAAATAACCATTCTACCATTAACTAACCACACCCTATCACTCCTCCCAAAACAAATACCTAACTTACCCATCCCATACTAACACAGATGACGTGTATGCCTCCCTTAGCCAACAAGGTCGGGGAGAGGTGCATAGCACCTGTACACAAGCACTCTCCCTCAAAGAATGTTACCAACACTGTTGACATGGACGCCTCCCTTAGCCAATAAGGTCGGGGAGGTGTGCTTTACAAGGAATGGTACCAACATACAGATGACGTGGACGCCTCCCTTAGCCAATAAGGTCGAGGAGGGGTGCATAGTACCTGTACACAAACCCTCTCCCTCAAGGAATGGGACCAGGAATGCACAATACCTGCAAAGGACCTCCACGCAAATTGCAGAAGACCCTTACAAGCCAAAAGGAAAAAAAAAGAAAGCACTAATAACCCAACTCTGCCAACCACTAATCAACTCCTACAATCCTCCCAAAACAAAAACTTAACCCACCCAATCTTACTCACAATCCCTCCCCCTTCCCCCCCCCCCAAAAAAAAATATTAACTCAACTAATCCAACCACTAATCAACTCCTACAATCCTCCCAAAACAAAAACTTAATATACCCAACCTATCTAACAACCCCCTTCGACCCCCCCTTTATAAAAAAAAAAAAAATAAATGTACATTTAACTCAATACAACTATTCATTAACCACACAAATCATATCGCCCCTAAGAAATCCTACCATACTATAAATCAACCTAACTACAGTACCTCCAAAGCCCTCAAAAAAAAAGTCCTCCCAACAACTCACCATACCAGACCACTTCCCCCTCACCCCTTACTATATTGACACGCACAAACACACACACACACACACAATCACACAACAACCCCCCTTAAGCAATCCTAATTCAGCACAAATCAACATACCACCTCCACCCCTAACCAATCCTCAAATACAAACTCCCCCCCACAACCAATCTCCAAACACAACCCCCCCCCCCCAGACAAAGCCTTACATAAATACTACAACTCCCCTGAACCAAATCAACCATACCCAACCTCTGTGACAGCCACTCTCAATAAAATCGACTTAACTCAAGACTGAAACCAACCAACCTATATCTCATTCTCATCTCCGTTCATAATTTGACAAAAAAGCTCAAATCTGTCTCCTGCTATTACTAAAAACTCTCCTACGATACGCTCATCCTTCCTTACTACGAATGCTTTGACATTTCAAGCTCAAAGATTCAAAACCCTTCCTCCAACTCGCTCCGTTCCTCTTTGACATAGCTCAAAGACTTTACCTTCATCTTTCTCCAAAGAACCCTACGACTAGCTACATTTCCATTTTCACCTTCCCTGTTACTTTGACCGTGTGTGCCTGTGGGTCCGTCCACCTGCGCTTCTCGGCGTGCGCCGCCGCCGTGGTGGGGCATTCTTCCTCCATTTTGCCAACACTGCCTAAGCTAAGACGACAACCAGAGCACCCGCGTTGGCCCTTTGCCTGCCCGGTCCTGCTCCCGCCCTCCCTCTGCCGCGTCCTGATTGTGATTGTTACACCATCCGGGCACATTGCCTACCCCCATCACGCAAGCGGTGTTTAGCCTCTGCACCTATTCTCTCCTCCTAATATTCACTTCTATCCTCCCTTTATCCTTCCCCTGAACCTCTTTTCCCCCTGTCACTAGCTTTTATGTATGTGTATGGCTGTACGCTGATTGGCTAGTAGGCGCGCGGCCGGAGCTCAGTTGGGAGTTGTAGGGGAGAGGATCCACTACAGACACGACCAGCTTGGCCGACAGAGACCTCTCTCTCTATACTGAGTGGGCTCGTGGCTTAGAGTGACACGAATGTCGAAACATTTTAGCTAGGCTGAAGGCACATGAACACTACTTAAAACACAATACAGCTACGTTAATGGCTCACTGCATATTCAGACAAAATACAAATTTACAACACTAAAGGACGAGGTGGAACAAGGACTACTGGACGCTACCTCTGTACGGAGTGTGGCAGTGGCTTAGAGTGAGGTCAAGTGCCCTCTGACCTTCCTCACAGCCAGCAAATCACAACCGTGAAATCCAAGGCGTCACTTACACAAGTAAATCGACAGACAAAGTACTCTTCACAGCGTGTTTGAAAATGAGGCTACGAACTCATATCAATCTTGTTAAGTTTCCCTCTCTAAACTAAGTAGTGACTGAGCTCTCACAGACAAGAATAAACAAACGACAAATTCTTAGAACGGCAGTGTGCGGGGGTGGGGGTGGCTGGAGCAGAGATAACTTGACTTACGTTAAAGTCGAGCTATAAATACGTTTTGTGTTTACATTTCAGACAATTATCTAACTTCTTTAATATAAGGCTGACAACACTTTGTATGTTTCCATCCGATTCTCTATGTTGATATATCAAAATAGAATGACTTTAATTACCAACGGCCGCCGCGTAAGAACACGGTACATAATTATGATCTACAGCTGGTAAACAGAGTACTCAATACATATCTCTTCCCACGAAATACTCAACATATAAGATACAAGATGCCTTCAAAGTCGCCAAGAACAATAGTGGAAATCCCATCAATTAATGCCCGCCATCCCACTCTTACTCCGGATCATCCCACGCCATGTACCCTTAACGGATCACATCTCTCACAGTTTCTTAATGGGGATGATGATGTTCGCTTTCTTTGTCCTGACGATCCTACTCACCTCCCCCATAGTTTCCTTGATGTTGGCTTACTATTGAACGGTCATACCTCCTTTCATCCTACCGTCTGCACCGAGCCTGCTCTGTATAGTGACCATCTTGCCGTTACTACCCATCTCAGGCTCTCCTTCTCTGCCCCGACATCAGCTCCTTATCGATCCCCTCGCCTTCGTCTCACACAAGATGCTGTTCCTTCCTATACCCAATACCTTTCTACCTGGGCGGATTCCTATGTTGTTCCCCAGTCCCTTGACTCTTACAGCGCTGATTTTGTTGATGCAGTGTATGACTCTGTCAATCGCGCTACCCCTCCACGCCCTCCCCGTCACCCCAGAAGTGCCACCAACTACTGGTATCGTATTCCTGCCATGAGACATCTCCGGCAGGTAACCCGTGATGTCCACTCTGCCATAAGGAGGTCTAGGTCTCCAGAGGACTGGGAAGACTTCAAAAATTGGTGCTCCTTTGCAACTCAGGAGCGCCGTCGGATACGTGAGGCGGACTGGCTATCCTTCACGGGGTCTCTATCGTTCCAGTCGTCACCCTCTTATGTATGGAATCGGATTAATGCTATACGGGGTACTCGAAGGAGGCCTCCTCCCCACCCTGACCCCGCCTCCCTTGCCTGCTCTTTAATGGAGGACTGGGCACGAGCTTCCTCCCCTGAGGCACTTCCAGATCCAATGCAGGAGGCAGTACAGGCTCGCATCGATGCGTCTGAGCCTGTTGTTCATGCTGCTCTTACCTCCCCTGCCCCCACTGATCATCCCATCACACAGTTCGAGCTTGACAGTGCTCGTCGCTCTAGAAAAGACACCTCTCCTGGGGATGATCAGATAACCTACTCCGTCCTCAACGCCTGTACTAATATTCCTAACGGCCCCTTGCTTGCTCTCTACAATATGTCTCATGAACATGGGGTCCTCCCGTCCAACTGGAAAAATGCCACTATTGTCCCCATCCCTAAGCCGGGCGATCCTGGGAAATATCGACCCATTAGTCTTACCTCCTGTGTTTGCAAGATGATGGAGAGGATACTCCATCGTCGCCTTCTTCACACCATAGGCAGCTTCCACAACTCCCTCAATGGTTTCATTCAACATCGCAGCACAGCACAATCCATTGCTTCCTTTTATTGCAATCAGACTGCCCGCATCTCCGTCTTCCTTGATATCAAGGGAGCCTTTGATACGGCTCAGCCTGCCCTCATTTTAGCTGAACTTGCGCGGTTAGAGGTTAAAGGGAGACTTCTACAATGGATCGCCTCTTACCTCACTGGACGTCAGGCCCGGGTTCGCGTTGAAGGCTCTATGTCTCCTGTTCAAGAAATGAACCTCGGCACCCCTCAAGGTGGAGTCCTGAGTCCCACCTTGTTTAACACTCTCATGCACTCCATTGCATCTCTCCCGTGGCCGACAGAAGTTGCCCACTCAGGATATGCCGACGATGTCCTCCTCCAAACCCCTGACTACCTCAGCATGCAGGAAGCCCTTGTTCTGGTCTCCAGAGAGTGTGATTCACTTGGTTTCCTTCTTTCAACTGCGAAAACAAAAGCCATGTGGCACGGTCGTGTTGTACCTCCACCTCTTCTCTTATCAGGAACGCCCTTGGACTGGGTTAATGAGACAAAATACCTGGGTGTGTATGTAACTCGCACACGTTGTCAGATCCCTGAAGTCTGCTATCTTCGAGACATGCTTTCGGCGTCTCGCTCCCCTCTCTACCATGTGCAGGGGTTCCCTTGGTGTCACCATCCCTGTACTTCTCACCATGTACAAGTCCTTTGTCCGTCCCAGTGTCGACTACGCCGCCCCTGCCCTCGTCAACATTAGTCGGACTGCTGTCAACCATCTCGAAGTTATCCAGAGGAAAGCTGCTCGTATCATCCTTGGGGCTCCTCAGTGGACACGCTCTACTTCTCTATATACCGAACTTGGTCTTTCCCCTTTACAGGATCGTGTCCAGGAGTTTTACCTAAAAACTGCCGTTTCCATTCTACGGGATCCTCGGGGCAACTATGTCCAAACCAACTTAACTCCTACTGTCCGAGACCGACCTCCATCTAGAAGACAGTGGCGAGGGTCACTCATCCGAGCCCTTCAGGAACACGACCTCCTGCCTGATATTGTTGTCACCCCTACTGTTGGTTCGTCTCCTTCTCCCTGGCTGGATTTTCAACCTGAAGTGATTGCACTCGGTGGACCGCTCCCGAAATCCCAGGTGAACCCTGTTATTCTCTGCAAATACCACCTCTCCAGGATCGCTCACTGGTCCCCAGGTAGGGTCGTCCTCTACACTGATGGTTCTGTTGACCCCGCTACAGGTAGGGCCGGGGCTGGTGTCTACATCTCCCGTCCTGATGCCCCTGAGCCTATCAAACTGTCTCTCAGAGTTTCTGACGGGGCATCCTCCACTCAGGCTGAACTAATAGCCCTCCTTGCTGCCCTTCTCGCTGAGGAAGAAGCAGATGGTTTTTGCACCTTGCTTGTCTGCTGCGATGCCAGGTCTGCTCTCGACGGGATCGCATTTGGATCAGGGGAAAATAAGGACCTCATCCTTCGAATACGAGGGTTAACATCCACACTTCAGGATGCAGGCCGTCCTGTGACATTCCTATGGATACCCAGTCATGTCGGTATCTTGGGGAATGAGGCAGCAGATGGCCTTGCCAAGACTGGCTGCAACAAGCCCACACCTGACTACATTGTTCCTCGAACATTTTTACAGATTAGGACCCAAATTCGCCGCAAACAGAGAGAAGCTCGGGAAGCAGCCATCCCCCTGGACTCCCCGCCCACTTGGTACGATGTCCTCCATAAACTTCCTGACCTCTCGTACGTCTACGGGAAAGGGTCGCGGAAAGGGGACGTGATTGCTGCCCGTATCATCATTGGGTATGACTTTGCTTGGGAGATTGGTATCCCCGCATCCCCTGAGCACCGCTCTTGTGCATTATGCAGAAGACCCGACAGCAGCATCCTTATCCACTCCCTCCTAAGATGTCCCCACACACAACGCTTCCGTGACGCCTGCTGGACCATCACTCCACGACCCCCATACTGGCCAGATATTTTGTAAATAATATTGATTATGTGTTAAAGGAATATCCTTCCTTCCTTAGGCTTTAGTAAGCCCCTTTATAATATTTATACTATATATACTTGTCACACTTGCCAGATGCTTCTGGTGTCATCGTACAGGGGTACCTAGTGACAGCACTAGGATCCCGCTTCCTCTATCAAGGAATAAACAATTGAAATTGAAATTGAAATTGATGCCTTCAACATATACTCAACACATCTAGACTCTTTACTCTCACGGTAGGTGTACATAATCGACTATACAATAAATTCATTCACTCACAATATTAAATTCCCTGAACATCCTGAGTTAATTAAAAAATATCCGAGGAGGACGGAGACATACTGAAGTGAATAGAGAACGGACGTCTTTACTGGGGGACTAAAACGTTTCACATGTTTTGTGGGCGCTGTAGCATAATAGGAATAATTAAATGTTGAACGGACTAACTGCACAAACGTGACCATGAAATTGGTTGGCTGGGTGTCCCACCTATTCAGGTTGTTACAGATGGCTAACCAGTTCACGGCTACCGAGAGCGGTCCATTGTCCCCCTCCCTGTACTAATGGGACTTCGTCCATTTTCACTTGCTGCTCCAAGACTTGTCTCTGGATAGAAGAGGGTTTCCGGAAGAGAGTGCTATAAATATCACCATTTCCACTATACAATAATGGTGGACAGCGGGTTACTACACTGGACGCCTTAATTGGTATTAAATAATGGTTGTATTCATCACCATGTATAACACCACCAGTTTCATGTGCTTTAGTGGACCACTTCAATTATCATTGATTGTAAGTCACATTTTCGATTCCTACAATATTTTGGCTTAAAAACAAATACAGAAAGTATATTACACTCATATATGGTTAGTTATGTTGTTTGTGCCACTCTTGTTACATGTGTATCATTATGGGATACATTTTGTGGTAAAGAACACGATATATAGACATTTAAGACTGGCACAACACTATCAAAAAATATTTGTAACTACTCCTAGGAAAATTTAAACAAATTTATGTTGTATATACTGTATTCATAATGTAAACTATATAAGTACAGCAAAAGATAAATGTACTACCTCTGCTTTTATATACATGCAACATTCCTGAATAAGAGTAGTCACTGTTAGAGTCATATGTAGGTACTTTGTCGTTAAGTTTACCACATTATACATTTGGCATTACATCTATATACAAAACCTGTAATTAAAACTAAAAAAGATAACTGTGGTAAGATGAAGTAATATTCTCACAGAGCTTGTATGAATAGGGTGTGTCATACGAGGGAAGATCAGCTAAAACTAATGGCCCATCACTTTTTTGGTAGATTTTAGTGTATATAAACAGAAAATAATTTCAGTTTCAATATTTTGCAACCTTTTGCTAGGTATATTTTAGCGTGAAATTTATCGCAAATCTAACGTACAGCTGCATTAGTGCATTACAATTAAATAGTGAACATTGCTTTCTGACTTCATTCTTTAACAACCCAACTAACAATATTTTTTTCTGTTTCAGATTCTGATGCATTTATAAGTTGATAATATTTGCGATGGCTGCTTGTGTCAGGACGAGGAACCAAAAATCCAGCCATCTCAGTCACTATCTTGGGTCTGGGAGAGAGCTCCTGAAGTCGGAGTTGCCTACATTGGGAGATGCTTTGAGATACGGTGTTTTTATCAGGCAAATCAGTGAAAAGAACCAAAGAACTTATACAAACAAAGACATTGCCAGTGATATGACCAAAGCTGTCTTGGCACAGTACACTCTGGCTAACGCTCAGTTCAAGCCTCCAGTCATAACAAGTCAGAAGAAGATTAGTGAGAGACTGCTAGCCAGTTGGGAAAAGGCAAGAGATATCTCTTTTGGGAGAGGAAAACTTGCAGTTAAGGACAGCTTTGCCAAGCAACTGGACCAGTTATTTGACATAATTACTTGCAAGTGCCCAATTGTTCTCTGTCCTGAGTTTGGATGCGATCGTGACTGTAAATCCGAGGCCCACATCTCCTGTATTTGCAAGCGTGAACTGAAGATTCCTGTGATCGAACTGGCATTTGTCAAAGCACAGAGAGAGAAGACTGGCAGTATAGGGGCTCTCATGATTTCTAGCCAAGATATTCCGGAGTCCAATAGACAGGAGGCTGCCACAGAGAGACAGAAGAGGAGAAGAGTTGCCGAGGAAAAGAGACTTGAGAAGGCCCAGGGTGAGGTAAAAAAGGCCGATGATTGGAGTCAAGCTGATTCAGAGTTTAATGACTTCCCCATGGCTGATCCGAGTGCTGACCAGGAGAATGGTGACTTTGTCCCTAACCCAGAAAATAATGATCCCAAACCTTCCAGGCATAAGATTCGAAATAGGAAAGATATCCCGAGCATAGCTCTGGCCAGCATGCGACACCACACTGGTCTCAGAGAAACTGCAGAGATAGCAACAGCTGCCTGGGTTGACGGTGGTTTGATAACACCTGATGATGTTCACCTGGTGAAAGATCATAACAAAGTAAGGCGAGCTCAGGAGAAACTTGTCAGTAACCTAGAAGAGGAGTTTGATAAGGGGATAAGAGAAAATGGAATCAATTGTTTGTTCTTTGATGGGAAAAGGGATGACACTAAAGTGTTCATGAAAGTTGGAGATTCTGACAAGTTGTTCCCTGCCATGGTGAAGGAGGAACACTACTCCTGCTGCAGTGAACCAGGAGGGAAGTATTTGTGGCATTTCACTCCAGCGAAAGATGACATCAGGAAACCAGCTGAAATAGTGGCAGATAACATTGTGAACTGGCTCAGAGAGAGGAACGTAGACCAGACCCTGCAGGCCATTGGAGGGGACAGCACCAACACGAACACAGGGTGGCAAGGGGGGGTCATACAGTGGATAGAGCGGAAGATTGGGAGGAAGCTGGTCTGGATTGTTTGTGACCTCCACACCAACGAGTTGCCACTCAGACATCTGATCCAGGAGCTGGATGGCAAGACTCTTTCAAACAACAGATGGTCTGGTCCTCTTGGCAAGATGCTGGACTCTACCACTGAGTTAGAAATAAATCCGAGCTTTGAAAAAATCACAGTTGGCCCTCCACTCGTTGAGCTTGCACATACTGTCATTGACGACCTGAGTACTGACCAGTACTATGGTTACATGATTTGCAGTGCCATCAAAACTTGGGTCATGCCTGATAGACTTGCTTACCTGCAGATAGGTCCAGTCTCACATTCTAGGTGGCTCACAACGGCTCTCAGGTTCTGCAGAATTTGGGTCGCTCATCATAAACTGAAAGGGAACCAGCTTCACAACCTGAGACTTATTGTCCAATTCATCGTGAGTGTCTACTTGCCAAATTGGTTCAACACCAAGGTCAAGTCATCGTTCTCCGAAGGTCCGAGGCATGTTCTCTTCCAGCTTGAGCTCCTGAGGAGTCAGCCAAGGAAGGTTGTTCAGATTGTGGAGCAGACTGTGAGGAGATCTTCCTGGTATGCTCATCCCGAGGCAGTTCTGCAGACAATGCTCTGCAGTAAGGATGAGGAGGAGAGAAGAGTGGCAGTCAAAAAGATCTTGGATATGAGACTTATGAGAGGATCTGGGCATGACGAATCAGTTGGTGACGATTCCTTCAGGGTCAGGAAGACTCCTGAAGTCAATCTAGGTGCCAAGACCCTCACTGATCTCATAGATCTGGATAACATCCAGGCTGGCAGTGAGCCCCCTCTTACCTGCAGCCTCACCAATGTTCAAGTCAGAGCTTTCCTGGACAACCCCATGCATGTCCCTGCCTGGCCCTCGCACACCCAGAGTATAGAGCGTTGTGTACAGCAAGTGAGCGAGGCCAGCAGTCACGTGTACAGCCAGGAGAGGAGGGAAGGCTACATCCGAGCTCAAGTGGTCAGCAGGGAGGTGATGAGTAGAAACAGAAGCAAGAAAGACATGTTCTCTATGGTGTGCAGCAACACCGGGTCGTAGTAGTAAAACCGGTTTTTGTATTTGATGATTTTGTTTTCTAAAGGAATATTAAATTCAATAAATGTGTCAAGATCATTCGTTTCACTATTCTGGATCATTTTCATCCTAATAAATTAACCTGATACATTTACTTTACTTTAAATAAGCTATTTAGTGGTGTTGGTAGAAGGGTGGGAATACTGAATTTTCATAAGATTTCAAGTTAAAATTTACCTAGCAAAAAATAAAAACTTTGCAAATCTGAAGATATCACATGATTCTGCACATAGAACTACATCATTAATACCATGGGCCGATTTTTCAAACTCAAAAAAAAAAATCGCCTCCGTATGACACACCCTATTGTATGAAGGATTACATCTATAGAGTGTTGTTGTATAACTCTGTGGTAAGATGAAGTAACATTCTCACAGAGCTTGTATGAAAGATTACATCTATGAGGTGTTGTTGTATAACTCTGTGGTAAGTTAGTTTATTGGGTACCCCCCTACATCCTGTGCAAGGAGAATCGCAAAAGTGCTTACAGCGCCCATCTGGAAAGCATGCTAAGTTCATGCTTGCCTCTACTGTATGTCTCATAAGTTAAGGGCATAGAAGCCTGAAGTGTCACAGGTTTGTTTGTTTTTTGTGAAGGGCGTAGAAGCCTGAGGAGTCATAGGTTTTTGTCAACAAGTTATTGGAAGCTCCAACAACTTTCCCTGAAAACGAATTTGTAACTTTTCGATTTTCAAAAGGTACCTACTTTACTGCAAGGTGAATAGGGACCAAGGGGGGCTAGGAAGTGTGTCCAAACAACTTTCCACCGGCCCGGGAATCCAACCCGTGACATCTCGCTTGCGAGATAACACCGGTATCGCTCTACAACCGGCGCATCCTGTGTGATAAGATGAAGCAACATTCTCACAGAGCTTGTATGAAGGATTACATCTATGGAGTGTTGTTGTATAATTCTGTGGTAAGATAAAGTAACAGTGTCACAGAGCTTGTATGAAGGATTACATCTATGAGGTGTTGCTGTATAACACTGTGGTGAGATGAAGTAACATTCTCAAAGAGCTTGTATGAAAGATTACATCTATGGAGTGTTGCTGTATATCTCTGTGGTAAGATGAAGTAACATTCTCACGGAGTTTGTATGAAGGAATACATCTATTGGGTGTTGTATAACTCTGTGGTAAGATGAAGTAACATTCTCCCTGAGTTTGTATGAAGGATTACAACTATGAGGTGTTGCCGTATAACTCTGTGGTAAGATGAAGTAACATTCTCAAAGAGTTTGTTTGAAGGATTTAAATCAATGAGGTGTTGTTGTATAACTCTGTGGTAAGATGAAGTACATTCTCACAGAGCTTGTCTGAATGATTACACCTATGGAGTGTTGTTGTATAACTCTGCGGTAAGATGAAGTAACATTCTCATAGATCTTATGTGAAGGATTACATATATAATGCGTTGTTTTACAATTCTGTGATAAGATGAAGTAACATTCTCACAGAGCTTGTATGAAGGATTACATCTATGGAGTGTTGTTGTATAACTCCGTGGAAAGATGAAGTAACATTCTGAGAGAGCTTGTATGAAGGATGTAAAGGCCTGAGAATTAGGGATAGAAATCCCTTACCAGACTAATCAGGTTCTTAATAAAGGAAAGTCAAGGACCATGGTTTTCTAAGGAATAGCAAACAACCGTTTGAGATTGACATCTCTTTACTATAAAAAATATAACACAAAACTCTGACACCACTCAACAAACATCAAATACTTACGGGAATCAAACAAATAATGCAGTCTATAGTTAATGAAGTTAAACAATTAAGGGAAGCAAACAATTAAAGGAATCAAACAATTAATGGGAGTCGGCAATTAATGGGAGTCAATAATTAATACAATTGAACAATAAAGGGGGGTCAGCAATTAATGGAATCAAACAACCATAGAATCAAACAATGAACAGATATTTCCTACGGCAATGGCCCTGGGGGAAGGTTCTGGAACAAGGTGATCCACACTCAGGGTAGGGAAGCGTCCATTCAACTCCACACTCAAGTGACAGAGGTCTTGAAATGGCAGGAGAACACCGGGGTACAGACGGAGGAGATGAACTGACGGTCGTGGTATGCGGTAGTGGTAGATGACCAGAGAATTGACAGTCGATAGGTGTAGGTCTGGGGACATAGCCCATGAGTCCAGGACCTATGATGAGATCGCAGCCAGAATTTGACGAACATCGGGGTAGCTATATAGTGACTGTATGGCAGCTGGGGTGAATCTGCCGGTGACACAGGGTAGCAGCGAACGTCCTCACCTCCGTACACCCCCCCACCCCCCCCTCCCCCCAAGTGGGGGTTGATCCAGCAACCGAGATTGTTAGCAACGGTAACGAGCAGGAAGATCGTTTCCGCGTTTACAAAGGATTACGTCCATGGAGTGTTCTTGTATAACTCTGTGGTAAGATGAAGTAACATTCTCCCAGAGCTTGTATGACAAATTACATCTATGAGGTGTTGTTGTATAACTCTGCGGTAGGATGAAGTAACATTCTCACAGAGCATGTATAAAAGGATTACATCTATGGAGTGTTGTTGAATAACTCTGTGGTAAGATGAAGTAACATTCTCACAGAGCTTGTGTGAAGGATTTACATCTATGAGGTGATGTTGTATAACTCTGTGGTAAGATGAAGTAACATTCTCACAAAACTTGTCTGAAGGATTGCATCTATGGAGTGTTGTTGTATAACTATATGGTAAGATGAAGTAACATTCTCACAGAGCTTATATGAAGGATTACATTTGAAGTGTTCTTGTTAACTCTCTGGTAAGATAAAGTAGCATTCTCGCAGAAGCTTCCAAGAAGTATTACATCTATGGAGTGTTGTTGTTTAACTCTCTGGTAAGATGAATTAACATTCTCACAGGGCTTGTATGAAGGAATACATCTGTGGAGTGTTGTTGTTAACTCTGTGGTAAGATGAAGTAATATTCTCACAGAGCTGGTATGAAGTATTACATCTATGGAGTGTTGTTATATAACTCTGTTTTAAGATGAAGTAACATTCTCCCAGAGCTTGTATGACAAATTACATCTATGAGGTGTTGTTGTATAACTCTGCGGTAGGATGAAGTAACATTCTCACAGAGCTTGTATGAAGGATTACATCTGTTGGGTGTTTTTGTATAACTCTGTGGTAAGATGAAGCAACAATCTCACAGAGTTTGTTTGAAAGATTTACATCTATGAGGTGTTGTTGTATAACTCTGTGGTAAGATGAAGTAACATTCTCACAAAGCTTTTATGAAGGATTACATTTAAGGAGGGTTGTATTACTCAGTGGTAAGATGAAGTAACATTCTCACAGAGCTTATAAAAAGGGTTACATCAATTGGGTGTTGTTGTATAACTCTGTGGTAAGATGAAGAAACATTCACATAGAGCTTAAGGATTACATATATGAGGCGTTGTTGTATAACTCTGTGATAAGATGAAGTAACATTCTCACAGAGCTTGTGTGAACGATTACAACTATGGAGTGTTCTTGTTAACTCTGTGGTAAAATTAAGTAACATTTTCACAGAGCTTGTATAGGGGATTTCATCTCTGGGGTGTTGTTGTATATCTCTGTGGTAAGATGAAGTAACATTCTACAGAGCTTGTATGAAGGATTACATCAGTGGAGTGTTGTTGTATAACTCTGTGGTAAGATGAAGTAATATTCTCACAGAGTCTTGTATGAAGGATTACATCTAAGGAGTGTTGTTGTATAACTCTGTGGTAAGATGAAGTAACATTCTCACAAAACTTGTCTGTTGGATTACATCTATTGGGTGTTCTTGTATAACTCTGTGGTAAGATGGAGTAACATTCACACAGAGCTTGTATGAGGGATTACATCTATGGAGTGCTGTTCTATAACTCTGTGGTAAGATGAAGTAACATTCTCACAGATCTCGTATGAAGGATTACATTTAAAGAACATTGTTGTATAACTCAGTGTTAAGATGAAGTAACATTCTCACAGAGTTTGTTTGAAGGATTTACATCGATGAGGTGTTGTTGTATAACTCTGTGGTTATATGAAGTAACATTCTCACAGATCTTGTATGAAGAATTCCATCTAAGGAGCGTTGTTGAATAACTCAGTGGTAAGATGAAATAACATTCTCACAAAGCTTATATAAAGGGTTACATCAATTGGGTGTTGTTGTATTGTATACCTCTGTGATAAGATGAAGTAACATTCTCACAGAGCTTGTATGAAGGACTACATTTATGGAGTGTTGTTGTTAAATCTCCGGTAAGATAAAGTAACATTCTCACAGAGGTTGCATGAAGCATTAAATCTATGGAGTATTGTTGTATAACTCTGTGGTAAAATGAAGTAACATTCTTTCAGAGTTTGTATGAAGCATTACATCTATGAGGTGTTGTTGTATAACTCTGTGGTAAGGTGAAGTAACATTCTCATAGAGCTTGTATCAAGGATTACATATATGAGGCGTTGTTGTATAACTCTGTGGTAAGA
This sequence comes from Homarus gammarus, assembly GCA_958450375.1. NCBI lineage: Eukaryota > Metazoa > Arthropoda > Malacostraca > Decapoda > Nephropidae > Homarus > Homarus gammarus. Next base: position 124,677 of record CAUDMG010001529.1, read on the forward strand.
TGAAGTAACATTCTCATAGAGTTTGTATGAAGGATTATATATATGAGGCGTTGTTATAAAACTCAGTGGTAAGGCGAATTAACATTCTCACAGGGCTTGTATAAATTGATACATCTATGGAGTGTTGTTCTTAACTCTGTGGTAAGATGAAGTAACATTCTCACAGAGCTTGTATGAAGGATTACATCTCTGGAGTGTTGTTGTATAACTCGGTGGAAACATGAAGTAACTTTCTAAGAGAGCTTGTATGAAGGATTATATCTATGAAGTGTTGTTGTATAACTCTGTGGTAAGATGAAGTAACATTCACACAGAGTTTGTATGAGGGATTAAATCTATGGAGTGTTGTTGTATAACACTGTGGTAAGATGAAGTAACATTTTCGGAGACTTTGTATATAGGATTACATCTATGCAGTCTTGTTGTATAACTCTATGGTAAGATGAAGTAACATTCTAAAAGAGCTTGTATGTAGGATTACATCTATGGAGTGATGTTGGATAACTCTGTGGAAAGATGAAGTAACATTCTAAGAGAGCTTGTATGAAGGATTATATCTATGAAGTGTTGTTGTATAACTCTGTGGTAAGATGAAGTAACATTCACACAGAGTTTGTATGAGGGATTAAATCTATGGAGTGTTGTTGTATAACACTGTGGTAAGATGAAGCAACATTCTCACAGAGTTGGTTTAAAGGCTTTACATTTATGAGGTGTTATTATAAATTTTTGGTAAGATGAAGTAACATTCTCATAAAGCTTGTTTGAAGGATTATATATGAGGCGTTGTTGTGTAACTCTGTGATAAGATGAAGTAACATTCTCACGGAGATTGTATGAAGGATTACATCTATGGAGTGTTGTTGTATAACTCGGTGGAAAGATGAAGTAACATTCTAAGAATGATTGTATGTAGGATTACATCTATGGAGTGTAGTTGTATAACTCTGTGGAAAAATGAAGTAACATTCTCACAGAGCTTGTATGAAGGATTACATCTATGGAGTGTTCTTGTATAACTCGGTGGAAAGATGAAGTAACATTCTAAGAATGATTGTATGTAGGATTACATCTATGGAGTGTAGTTGTATAACTCTGTGGTAAAATGAAGTAACATTCTCACAGAGCTTGTATGAAGGATTACATCTATGGAGACTTGTTGTATAACTCTGTGGTAAGATGAAGTAACATTCTCACAGAGCTTGTGTGAACGATTACATCTATGGAGTGTTGTTGTTAACTTTGTGGTAAAATGAAGTAACATTTTCACAGAGCTTGTATATTGGATTTCATCTCTGGGGTGTTGTTGTATATCTCTGTGGTAAGATGAAGTAACATTCTCACAGAGCTTCTATGAAGGCCTACATTTATGGAGTGTTGTTGTATAACTCTGTGGAAAGATGAAGTAACATTCTTACACAGCTTGTACGAAGAGTACATATATGGAGTGTTGTTGTTAAATCTGTGGTAAGATGAATTAAGATTCTCACAGAGCGTGTATGACAGATTACATCTGTGAGGTGTTGTTGCATAACTCTGATAAGATGAAATAACATTCTCACAGAACTTTTATGAAGGGTTACATCAATTGGGTATTGTTGTATAACTGTGTGGTAAGATGAAGTAACATTCTCACACAGCTTGTTTGAAGGATTTCATATATGAGGCGTTGTTGTGTAACTCTGTGATGAGAAGAAGTAACATTCTCACGGAAATTGTATGAAGGATTAGATTTATGGAGTATTCTTGTTAGTTCTGTGGTAAGATAAAGTAACATTCTAACAGAGCTTGCATGAGGGATTATATCTTTGGAGTGTTGTTGTATAACTCTGTGGTAAGATGAAGTAACATTCTCACACAGCTTGTACGAAGGATTACATCTATGGAGTGTTGTTGTTAACTCTGTGGTAAGATGAATTAACATTCTCATAGAGCGTATATGACAGATTCCATCTATGAGGTGTTGTTGTATAACTCTGTGGTAATAGGGTGTATCATACGGAGGCGAATTTTTTTTTTTGAGTTTGAAAAATCGGCCCATGGTATTAATGATGTAGTTCTATGTGCAGAATCATGTGATATTTTCAGATTTGAAAAGTTTTTATTTTTTTCTAGGTAAAGTTTAACTTGAAATCTTATGAAAATTCAGTATTCCCACCCTTTTACCAACACCACTAAATAGCTTATTTAAAGTAAAGTAAATGTATCAGGTTAATTTATTAGGATGAAAATGATCCAGAATAGTGAAACGAATGATCTTGACACATTTATTAAATTTAATATTCCTTTAGAAAACAAAATCATCAAATACAAAAACCGGTTTTACTACTACGACCCGGTGTTGCTGCACACCATAGAGAACATGTCTTTCTTCCTTCTGTGTCTACTCATCACCTCCCTGCTGACCACTTGAGCTCGGATGTAGCCTTCCATCCTCTCCTGGCTGTACACGTGACTGCTGGCCTCGCTCACTTGCTGTACACAACGCTCTATACTCTGGGTGTGCGAGGGCCAGGCAGGGACATGCATGGGGTTGTCCAGGAAAGCTCTGACTTGAACATTGGTGAGGCTGCAGGTAAGAGGGGGCTCACTGCCAGCCTGGATGTTATCCAGATCTATGAAATCAGTGAGGGTCTTGGCACCTAGATTGACTTCAGGAGTCTTCCTGACCCTGAAGGAATCGTCACCAACTGATTCGTCATGCCCAGATCCTCTCATAAGTCTCGTATCCAAGATCTTTTTGACTGCCACTCCTCTCTCCTCCTCATCCTTACTGCAGAGCATTGTCTGCAGAACTGCCTCGGGATGAGCATACCAGGAAGATCTCCTCACAGTCTGCTCCACAATCTGAACAGCCTTCCTTGGCTGACTCCTCAGGAGCTCAAACTGGAAGAGAACATGCCTCGGACCTTCGGAGAACGATGACTTGACCTTGGTGTTGAACCAATTTGGCAAGTAGACACTCACGATGAATTGGACAGTAAGTCTCAGGTTGTGAAGCTGGTTCCCTTTCAGTTTATGATGAGCGACCCAAATTCTGCAGAACCTGAGAGCCGTTGTGAGCCACCTAGAATGTGAGACTGGACCTATCTGCAGGTAAGCAAGTCTATCAGGCATGACCCCAGTTTTGATGGCACTGCAAATCATGTAACCATAGTACTGGTCAGTACTCACGTCGTCAATGATAGTATGTGCAAGCTCAACGAGTGGAGGGCCAACTGTGATTTTTTCAAAGCTCGGATTTATTTCTAACTCAGTGGCAGAGTCCAGCATATTGCCAAGAGGACCAGACCATCTGTTGTTTGAAAGAGTCTTGCCATCCAGCTCCTGGATCAGATGTCTGAGTGGCAACTCGTTGGTGTGGAGGTCACAAACAATCCAGACCAGCTTCCACCCAATCTTCCACTCTATCCACTTTATGACCCCCCCCCCCCTTGCCACCCTGTGTTCGTGTTGGTGCTGTCCCCTCCAATGGCCTGCAGGGTCTGGTCTACGTTCCTCTCTCTGAGCCAGTTCACAATGTTATCTGCCACTATCTCAGCTGGTTTCCTGATGTCATCTTTCTCTGGAGTGAAATGCCACAAATACTTCCCTCCTGGTTTCACTGCAGCAGGAGTAGTGTTCCTCCTTCACCATGGCAGGGAACAACTTGTCAGAATCTCCAACTTTCATGAACACTTTAGTGTCATCCCTTCTCCCATCAAAGAACAAACAATTGATTCCATTTTCTCTTATCCCCTTATCAAACTCCTCTTCTAGGTTACTGACAAGTTTCTCCTGAGCTCTCCTTACTTTGTTATGATCTATCACCAGGTGAACATCATCAGGTGTTATCAAACCACCGTCAATCCAGGCAGCTGTTGCTATCTCTGCAGTTTCTCTGAGACCAGTGTGGTGTCGCATGCTGGCCAGAGCTATGCTCGGGATATCTTTCCTATTTCGAATCTTATGCCTGGAAGGTTTGGGATCATTATTTTCTGGGTTAGGGACAAAGTCACCATTCTCCTGGTCAGCACTCGGATCAGCCATGGGGAAGTCATTAAACTCTGAATCAGCTTGACTCCAATCATCGGCCTTTTTTACCTCACCCTGGGCCTTCTCAAGTCTCTTTTCCTCGGCAACTCTTCTCCTCTTCTGTCTCTCTGAGGCAGCCTCCTGTCTCTTGGCTCCGGAATATCTTGGCTAGAAATCATGAGAGCCCCTATACTGCCAGTCTTCTCTCTCTGTGCTTTGACAAATGCCAGTTCGATCACAGGAATCTTCAGTTCACGCTTGCAAATACAGGAGATGTGGGCCTCGGATTTACAGTCACGATCGCATCCAAACTCAGGACAGAGAACAATTGGGCACTTGCAAGTAATTATGTCAAATAACTGGTCCAGTTGCTTGGCAAAGCTGTCCTTAACTGCAAGTTTTCCTCTCCCAAGAGAGATATCTCTTGCCTTTTCCCAACTGGCTAGCAGTTTCTCACTAATCTTCTTCTGACTTGTTATGACTGGAGGCTTGAACTGAGCGTTACCCAGAGTGTACTGTGCCAAGACAGCTTTGGTCATATCACTGGCAATGTCTCTGTTTGTGTAAGTTCTTTGGTTCTTTTCACTGATTTGCCTGATTAAAACACCGTATCTCAAAGCATCTCTCAATGGAGGCAACTCCGACTTCAGGAGCTCTCTCCCAGATCCAAGATAGTGACTGAGATGGCTGGATTTTTGGTTCCTCGTCCTGACACAAGCAGCCATCGCAAATATTATCAACTTATAAATGCATCAGAAGCTGAAACAGAAAAAAATATTGTTAGTTGGGTTGTTAAAGAATGAAGTCAGAAAGCAATGTTCACTATTTAATTGTAATGCACTAATGCAGCTGTACGTTAGATTTTCGATAAATTTCACGCTAAAATTTACCTAGCAAAATGTTGCAAAATATTGAAACTGAAATTATTTTCTGTTTATATACACTAAAATCTACCAAAAAAGTGATGGGCCATTAGTTTTAGCTGATCTTCCCTCTTATGACACACCCTACTGTGGTAAGATGAAGTAACTCTCTCACAGAGCTTGTATGAAGGATTACAACTAAGGGGTGTTTTTGTATAACTCTGTGGTAAGATGAAGTAACTCTCTCACAGAGCTTGTATGAAGGATTACATCTAAGGAGTGTTGTTGTATAAGTCTGTGGTAAGATGAAGCAACATTCTCACAAAACTTTTCTGAAGGATTACATCTATTAGGTGTTCTTGTATAACTCTGTGGGAAGATGAAGTAACATTCACACAGAGCTTGTATGAGGGATTACATTTAAGGAGCGTTGTTGTATAACTCAGTGGTAAGATGAAGTAACATTCTCACAGAGCTTGTATGAAGAATTACATCTATGGCGTGTAGTTGTATAACTCTGTTTTAAGATGAAGTAACATTCACCCAGAGCTTGTATGAATGATTACATGTATGGAGTGTTGTTATATAACTCCGTGGTAAGATGAAGTAACATTCTCACAGAGTTTGTTTGAAGGATTTACATCGATGAAGTGTTGTTGCATAACTCTGTGGTTAGATGAAGTAACATTCTCACAGATCTTGAATGAAGGATTACATCTAAGGAGCGTTGTTGTATAACTCAGTGGTAAGATGAAGAAACATTCTCACAGAGCTTATATATAATCGTTACATCAATTGGGTGTTGTTGTATAAATCTGTGGTAAGATGAAGTAACGATCTCACAGAGCTTGTATGAAGGACTACATTTATGGAGTGTTGTTGTTAACTCTCTTGTAAGATAAAGTAACATTCTCACAGAGGTTGCATGAAGGATTACATCTATGGAGTATTGTTGTATAACTCTGTGGTAAGATAAAGTAACATTCTTTCACAGTTTATATGAAGCAATACATCTATGAGGTGTAGTTGTATAACTCTGTGGTAAGGTGAAGTAACATTCTCATAGAGCTTGTGTCAACGATTATTATATGAGGCGTTGTTGTATACCTCTGTGATAAGATGACGTAACATTCTCACAGAGTTTGTATGAAGGATTACACTCTATGGAGTGTTGTTGTATAACTCAGTGAAAAGATGAAGTAACATTCTCATAGAGTTTGTATGAAGGATTATATATTTGAGGCGTTGTTGTATAACTCAGTGGTAAGGCGAATTAACATTCTCACAGGGCTTGTATGAATTGATACATCTATGGAGTGTTGTTGTTAACTCTGTGGTAAGATGAAGTATCATTCTCACAGAGCTTGTATGAAGGATTACACTCTATGGAGTGTTGTTGTGTAACTCGGTGGAAAGATGAAGTAACATTCTAAGAGAGCTTGTATGTAGGATTACATCTATGGAGTGCTGTTGTATAACTCTGTGGTAAGATGAAGTATCATTCTCACAGAGCTTGTGTGAAGGATTACATCTATGGAGTGTTGTTGTTAACTCTGTGGTAAGATGAAGTAACATTTTCGCAGAGTTTGTATATAGGATTACATCTATGCAGTCTTGTTGTATAACTCAGTGGCAAGATGAAGTAACATTCTAAGAGAGCTTGTATGTAGGATTACATCTATGGAGTGTTGTTGTATAACTCTGTGGAAAGATGAAGTAACATTCTCACATAGCTTGTATGTAGGATTACATATATGGAGTGTTGTTGTATAACTCTTTGGTAAGATGAAGTAACATTCTCACAAAGCTGGTATGAAGGATTACATCTATGGAGTGTTGTTGTATAACTCTGTGGTAAGATGAAGTAACATTCTCATAGAGCTTCTATGAAGGATTACATATATGGCGTGTTGTTGTATAACTCCGTTTTAAAATGAAGTAACATTCAGCCAGAGCTTGTATGAATGATTACATCTATGGAGTGTTGTTGTATAACTCTCTGGTAAGATGATGTAACATTCTCACAGAGCTAGTATGAAGGCTTACATCAATCGAGTGTTGTTGTATAACTCGGTGGAAAGATAAAGTAACATTCTCGGAGAGCTTGCATGAAGGATTACATCTTCGGAGTCCTGTTGTATAACTCGGTGGTAAGATGAAGTATCATTCTCACAGAGCTTGTGTGAAGGATTTACGTCTATGAGGTGTTGTTGTGTAACTCTGTGGTAAGACGAAGTAACATTCTCATATTTGTAAGCTTTGTCAGATCAAACTATGCCAGTAGAAAAACATACATCTCTAGTGTTATAATTTGTAAAATGTAAGGATGCCTTATCGCCTCAGGGACTATATTAGATACTGCACATGATGTAACTGTCTACTTTAAATGTGTCATCATTTCTCTGAGCATGATAGCTTTGGTCTTGGCGGGAGGTGTAGTGATGGGTTGTCAGACCACAGCTTACATCTCAGAAACAGTCCAGACTTGACCCGACATTAGGGGGTCAAGTGTAGGGTAATCCTCGCAGCTGCCCAAGGGTTATAAATCAACTAGCTCCCCTTCCCATGTCACACGGCCCCAACAAACATGTAAGAAGGCACCTGCCCACTCTTTCCCAATTTACACAAGAGACCCACAGTACATCCCAGACGAGGCCCAGACCTATTCTCACATTAATCAGGTAAAATGTAACCCTCGTGCCCAAGTCAAGGGGCCACAAATCAACCAGGGCCTCTCATGTCACACGGCCCCACCAACTGTGTTAACAGACAAGCATTCATCTGAAGATTTCTCCAGAATTTACAACAACTTGAAGTCTCTTAAAAAGTCCAGACCTGACCCTACATTAGCGAGGGCAAATGTAAGGAAACCCTTCGCCGCACCCCCCCCCCCCCCCCCCGCGATCAGCTCAACCTGACGGCTGGTCTCCCAATATATAGGACGTCGTACCTCTCCCTCAAGAGAGAGAGAGAGAGCGAGTGTGTCTTGTAACCAAGAAGGGCCAGCTACGACATCCCCAGTCCCGCTCATAGCCCTCCCTCAGGGGAGCGGCGAGAGGGAGTCAGAAAGAGAGTCAAACAGGGATCGGAGGAGTAGGTTCACCACAGCCCAGTCCCGCTCACGGGAGGAGAGTCATGCAAGACGTCCCTCCCCGACTTCCCTCCGATGTCCCAGCTAAGCAGTCGCCCTCCCGACACCAGTGTTCCAGCTAAGCAGTCTCCCTGCTAGGCCTTCCCCAGGTCACGTGAGTTTTTGTCAGAGCTTTCCATGGGATGAGTTACTTACGTGGGAAGTGTATTCATTTCGTGTTCGTGTCCGAGAATCAGTGTCTAGTAACATAATATGATGTCCTAGTAACGTAAATATAATGTCCTAGTAACTTCAATAGGAGGTGTTATTAATGTGTACATGTCATGTTCGTAATAAATAAAGAGTTGTAACGAAGCGGTGTTTGAGAAGTCGCCCTTAAGACGTAATAGATGTGTGTTGACGCATAAGAAAAGATAAGTGCAAGTCCAGAGTAAATAACTAACACGGCCACACCACCAAAGTCTTCCTCTCTTTACATTTCTCTTACTATCAATACTCTACCTATATGTAATCTTCTTCTTGTGAGATTTGTCTCATTACAGTGGTAAGACGAAGTAACATTCTCACAGAACTTGTCTGAAGGATTGCATTTATTTAGTGTTGTTGTTAACTCTCTGGTAAGATAAAGTAACATTCTCACAGAGCTTGAATGAAGGATCGCATCTATGGGGTGTTGTTGTATAACTCTGTGGTAAGACGAACTAACATTCTCATAGAGCATGTTTGAAGGATTACATATATGGAGTGTGCCTGTATATTATGTATGCTGGATTATATATCATGTATGTATATTATGTATGTGCTCCATTTATGTATTATTTATTCCGCCTAGCTAGCAGCGTGTGGCAATGTTATTACCATATCCCACATGCTTAATTAATGTGCCTGGCGACATATGGAAGCTGCTAATGTATCACTTGCCATACGTCGTCTATAGCAGTTGACCAGCAGGAGCCTAGCCGGGGAGAGTGCTGCTCTCCCTTGTGTACATACTCTTATCCAGTAAACCGAACCTACAAAACTATACAGGTGTTTGTGTTCTCTCCTGTATATAGAACTTATTATTCAGAACCTAACATGGCGCAGTGATCCGATCTTACTGGATAATTACGAGTGAAAGTGCAAAGTCTGTGGAAAGCCGGCTATGGACCCCTCCCGCCTTGGGTCAAGCCTTGGGTCAACTCCCGCGCGTCATCCCTGCTCGAAGAATTTCGCAACTTTGAGCAGTGTCAGTGACAGTGATTTTCTGTGAAGTGTTTAGTGCATTGTGTGTTTCGTGCCATTCATGTGTGACCTTGTTCTAAAGGATTCCCAAGGTATACGGCACGTTCTGGGCATTTGTAAGGAGTAGAGTTCAGCGCACCCTTCTCTGACCGCGTCCTGAGGGTAACTGGACTGACTGGGAGTCGCCGCGCTCCTCCCTTTCCCCCCCTCACAGCGCCGCCTCCACCCCCCCTCACAGCTGGGGCGAGACGCTTTGCCCGCCCGGGACACACACTCACACACATACATGTACTAACACTCGCTGACCGCGCGGCTTCCTTATATATATTTTATATATATAATCTACTTATCTGTGTATTTAATTAATTTTTTTGTCTGAAATCTTGTTGATACGACGGGCTGACCGGTCAACACTGATTTAAGACATAGTACACAGATGAAGTAGTTATGTCTCACGCCTTACGTAGCCGTGGACCCAGCGCCTGGATGAGTCAGGCGGGTGATAGCCCCGCAGAGATGGATGACCAGGCCGGCCACGACGCTCCAGCCCCCACATCGCGCAGTCCCTCACCTCAATATTCAGCGTTGTCTCCAGAGATAATTGCTTTACTGAAGTTTATGAGAGATGAGAAACGCGAGGATGAAGCCCACAGACGTTTGGCGGATGAGCACAGAAGGCAAGCAGAGGCAGAACGAGACAACCAACGGAGACTGGAAGACAGTGAACGGTTTGAAGCCTTGATATCTCGCCTCACTGTTAACCAAGCCCCTGGCTCTAACACCGCCTCGGTACTGACTGGTTCAGATACCTCATCCATGCTTCCTTCACACCCCCCAGCCCCACCTAAAGCAGCAGCTCAAACACCGCCCATCTTGAAGCCTGATGTGAATTTCCAGACTTTTCGTGAATGGCGGCGACGGTGGACTGATTATTCTACAATGGTGGATCTCCAGAGTTTGTCACAGCCTAAACAACTCATCCAGCTGCGCATGTGCCTGTCCTTGGAAATTCAGCGTGTCTTGGAACATACGTTGCAGGTACCCCCAACCTCTTCGCTGTCTGTAGAGGAGGTACTGGACGTTCTACAACGGCACATCAAAGGACAGCAGAATGAAGCTCTGCGCAGGAGGGAATTGTTTAGCTGCAGACAGATGGAGGGTGAGTCTTTTGACGCCTTTTACGTACGTCTTAAGAGAGCCTCGGAAGAGGTAGATATATGTCCAGGCCACCACCAGCAGTGCGAGGAGACCCAGTTGAAGCAGGTGATCCTGATGGGTGTTAAGGTCGAGGAACTTGAGCAACGCCTCACCTCCCTCGACTCTTCCTCTTCTCTTAAGGATGTGTCGACGATATGTCGCTCCTATGAGGCTGCCAGGTGTGCCACCTCTGCCATCCGTGCTCCCCCTACAGCTGTACGCGCTGTGTCCCGGTACAAGAAGGACAAGAAGTCTGTTCCTACGCCTTCGCCCACCACGTCCACGCCCGGTTTATTTTGCAACAACTGTGGTAAGCAGCACGGAACACAGGTGTGTCCAGCTGCTCAGTCTACCTGCAACAGTTGTGACCGTAAGGGCCACTGGTCACTCACAGTGCGGTGCCCAGCCAAACGCGTCCAGTGCAATGTGTGTGGTCGTCTGGGCCACTATGACAAGTGTTGCCCTTCCAACAAACCCAAGGGACCGCGTCGGCGGAAGCTTCAGCCCCCTTCCACCAGAGAGGGCCGCCCACAGTCTTCCAATCAGAGGCACGACGACTCTTGACAACGCTCGAGCCACATTAGGAATGTGTGCTCCCCCCAGCGTCCCAGGACCAAAGTTCCCCAGTACATCAGTGTCATTGTGACCTACGGCGGTGTGTCATCCCGCCTTCAGATGTTGCCCGACACCGGCGCTGATGCTACAGTCATCGGTCCCCAGCATTTGCAATGCTTGGGGCTCTCTCCAAGTGATCTAGGACCGCCCCCAAGGATCTCCGCTTTATGGCAGATGGTTCACAGATGACCCCGGCCCTGGGTTCACTCCAAGCACAAGTCACCTTTGGCAACAGGTCGTGTCAAGCCTGGATTGATGTGCATAACGGTGTCCAGACTCCTTTGCTGTCCTACAGACATTGTCAGGAGTTGGCCATCATCTCCCAGGACTTCCCCAAACCTATTCTTGAGGTAAAACACGCCAACAGGGTGCAAAAAGGGAGCAGCAACGACCCTGCTGCCGCCCTACCCCTGCCTCTTGCCAGTGACACCTCTCCTTCGGATGCTCGGAAGTACTTCCTGAAGGAATTCAGCGACGTTCTGGTGACCAAGTCCGCTCTGGAATCCAAGCCTCTCAAGAAGATGGCAGGCCCCCCCATGAGGATCCACCTGAGGGACGACGCGAAGCCATTCGCTATTTACACCCCTCGACTGGTTCCCCTGGCCTTCCGCGAGGCGGTCAAAAACGAGCTGGACTCCATGGTCGCCCAAGAAATTATTGTACCAACCGGCGATGACCCGTCTCCATGGTGTCACCCGATGGTTGTCGTCGCAAAACCTAAAGGTGGTGTTCGGATCACCACTGACCTTTCCAAGCTCAACAACCAGGTGTCTCGTCCTGCGCACCCTTCTCCCACGCCCTTTGCAGCCATACGCAGCGTGAACCCGAAGGCGCGCTTCTTCACGACGATGGACGCCCTGTGTGGATACTGGCAGATAGAGCTTGCCGAAGAAGACCGACCACTCACAACTTTCATCACCCCGCATGGACGTTACAGTTATTGCCGTGCCCCATGGGATTCGCCGCTACAGGAGACGCTTTCTGTCTTCGAGGTGATATGGCTCTACAAGGTCTGGCAAACTGCGTGAAAGTGGTCGACGACATACTCGTGTACGACGAGGATTATATGGATCACCTCTGCCGTATCTACGAGGTACTCAACAGGTGCCGGAAGCACGGCATTACCCTAAATGCCGACAAGTTTGTTCTGGCCAGCTCTTCAGTTGACTTTTGTGGGTACACCCTCTCAGGGAATGGTATCGCAGCTGACCCGGAAAAGGTCCGCGCCATTACGGATTTTCCCACCCCTGCTAACCTGACCGACTTGAGGTCCTTCATCGGTCTCGTCAACCAGTTAGCAGAGTTTTCGTCGGACATCTCCGCAGCTGCTCAACCACTTCGCCCCCTGATGAGCCCCAAGAGGACATTCCTGTGGACCCCCGACCACGACAAGGCCTTCCAGCAAGTGAAACAGGCCCTGTCTCGTCCACCTGTCCTCGCCACGTTTGACCCAGCCTTGCCGACAGTTCTGCAGACAGATGCCTCACGCTTGTATGGCGTGGGATACGCCCTACTGCAGGATCATGGTGGAGGGCAGTTCCGGCTCGTCCAGTGTGGCTCGCGTTTCCTCTCTGACACTGAGACGCGCTACGCCACTATTGAGTTGGAGCTGTTGGCCGTGGTTTGGGCGATGTCCAAGTGCAGGTTTTACCTCATAGGCCTGCAATACTTTCACCTAGTGACCGACCATCGCCCGCTTGTCCCGATCCTCAACCACTACACGCTAGACGCCGTTGAGAACCCTCGCCTCCAGCGTCTGAAAGAGAAACTCTCGGCGTACATCTTCACTGCAGTGTGGCGTGCTGGTAAGGAGCTCTGCATCCCTGATGCCTTATCCCGCTCTCCTGTCAGCCGCCCTACTCCAGAAGACCATGTACTCGACGCCGACCTCGCTCTTTCCGTCAGGACTGTGGTCACTCTCCATGCCGTCCAATCCCTTCGTTCGGACCTGTCACCAGATGACGACAAGGCAATGGAGGACCTTCGAACAGCGGCCCGAGATGACCCTTCCTACGTCCGACTTGTCGAGTGTGTGAGGAATGGATTTCCTAGCAACCGCTACGATCTTCACAACACCCTGCTCCCGTTTGGAAACTCCGCGATGAACTCTACTGCGACGGAGACCTTGTTCTGTACGGAGCACGTGTAGTTGTCCCTGCTGCATCACGTCCCCACGCCTTGGCCCGCCTTCACGACAGTCACCGTGGAGCTGAGGCCACCAAACGACGTGCACGACAGACTGTGTTCTGGCCCGGCATCAACTCCGACATCTCCAATGTTGTCCGTGCGTGTGAGCCCTGCCAAGTATTACAACCCAGCCAGCAGCAGGAACCCTTCATGAGTGACGACAACCCCACCCGCCCCTTTGAGTCTGTGTCGGCCGACTTTTTCTGTGTGTCAGGAAAGTCCTTCCTCGTTATCGTCGACCGTCTCTCTGGTTGGCCGGTTGTCATCAAGTGCGGTAATGACACGACGTCTGCCGCCACCATCAGCAAGTTCCGCCACTACTTCCGTGACGTGGGCGTTCCTGTACGCCTGCGAACCGACGGAGGGCCTCAGTTTACAAGCCGGGACTTTGCTGTGTTCCTTGACCGATGGGGAGTCCGGCATGTGTTGTCATCGCCCCATTACCCGCAGTCCAACGGCCACGCTGAGGCTGCTGTCAAATCCCTGAAGCACCTCATCCTTAAGGTGGCCCCTTCTGGGAACATTGACTGCGAGGCCTTCGACAGGGGTCTTCTTGAACTCCGCAACACACCTAACTACACCGGACGCTCCCCTGCCCAGGTTTTGTATGGACGCCCCCTTCGTTCTTGTGTCCCTGCTCACCCTCAATCCTTCTCCAAGGAGTGGCAGGCCAAGACAGAGGATTGTGATCGCCGAGCCGCCGAACGTGTTCAGGACGTCGTCGCCCGCTACAATGACCACGCCCGTTCTCTCCCCAGGTTGAGTGTCGGCACCCAAGTCCGTGTTCAGGACCCGACCTCCCTACGTTGGGACAAAGTAGGCGTAGTTATGGGTCTCGGCAGGTCACGGGACTACCAGGTGCGGTTACCCAGTGGTCGTGTGTGGTGGAGGAACCGCCGTTTTCTCCGCCCCGTAACAATGCCTTCTGCTGGCCCCGCCACCAGTGTTGAGTCCCATACCATTCCCAGTGATGAAGTCCCTCGACGCTCAGAACGGATCCAAAAGAAAAGGTCCGCTCAAGACTTTGCTATGAGCGTATAGGGGGGAGGGAGGTGTATGTATATTATGTATGCTGGATTATATATCATGTATGTATATTATGTATGTGCTCCATTTATGTATTATTTATTCCGCCTAGCTAGCAGCGTGTGGCAATGTTATTACCATATCCCACATGCTTAATTAATGTGCCTGGCGACGTATGGAAGCTGCTAATGTATCACTTGCCATACGTCGTCTATAGCAGTTGACCAGCAGGAGCCTAGCCGGGGAGAGTGCTGCTCTCCCTTGTGTACATACTCCTATCCAGTAAACCGAACCTACAAAACTATACAGGTGTTTGTGTTCTCTCCTGTATATAGAACTTATTATTCAGAACCTAACAGAGTGTTGTTGTATAACTCTATGGTAAAATGAAGTAACATTCTCACAGAACTTGATTGAAGGATTGCATCTGTGGAGTGTTGTTGTATAACTCTGTGGTAAGATGAAGTAACTTTCTCACAGAGCTTGTAAGAAGGATTACATCTTCGGAGTCTTATTGCATAACTCTGTGGTAAGATGAAGTAACATTCTCACAGAGCTTCTATGGAGGATTACATTTATGGAGTGTTGTTGTATAACTCTGTTTTAAGATGAAGTAACATTCTCACAGAGTTTGTTTGAAGGATTTACATCTATGAGGTGAATTAGTATAACTCTGTGGTAAGATGAAGTAGCATTCTCACAGAGCTTGTATGAAGGATTACATCTACGGAGTCTTGTTGTATAACTCGGTGGTAAGATGAAGTAACATTCTCATAGAGCCTGTATGAAGGATTACATATATTAGGTGTTGTTGTATAACTCTGTGGTAAGATGAAGTAACATTCTCACAGAGCTAGTATGAAGGATTACATCTATGGAGTGTTGTTGTATAACTCGGTGGAAAGATAAAGTAACATTCTCATAGACCTTGTATGAAGAATTACATCTACGGAGTCTTGTTGTATAACTCGGTGGTAAGATGAAGTAACATTCTCACAGAGCTTCTATGAAGGATTTACATCTATGAATTGTTGTTGTGTAACTCTGTGGTAAGACGAAGTAATATTCTCACAGAAGTTGTCTGAAGGATTGCATCTATGGAGTGTTGTTGTTAACTCTCTGGTAACATAAACTAACATTCTCACAGAGCTACAAGAAGGATTGCATCTTTGGAGTGTTGTTGTATAACTCTGTGGTATGACGAAGTAACATTCTCACAGAACTTGTCTGAAAGATTGCATCTATGGAGTGTTGTTGTATAACTCTGTGGTAAGATGAAGTAACATTCTCACAGAGCTTGTATGAAGGATTACATCTAAGTAGTCTTGTTGTATAACTCTGTGGTAAGATGAAGTAACATTCTCACAGATCCTATATATAGGGTTACATCAATTGGTTGTTGTTGTATAACTCTGTGGTAAGATGAAGTAACATTCTCACAGAGCTTGTATGAAGAATTACATCAAGGGAGTTTTGTTGTATAACTCTGTTTTAAGATGAATTAACATTCTCACAGAGCTTGTATGAAGGATTACATCTGTGAAGTGTTGTTGTGTAACTCTGTGGTAAGATGAAGTAACATTCTCAAAGAGCTTGTATGAATTATTACAACTGTGGCGTGTTGTTGTATAACTCCGTTTTAAGATGAAGTAACATTCACCCAGAGCTTGTATGAATGATTACATCTATGGATTGTTGTTGTATAACTCCGTGGTAAGATGAAGTAACATTCTCACAGAGTTTGTTAGAAGGATTTACATCTATGAGGTGTTGTTGTATAACTCTGTGGTAAGATGAAGTAACATTCTCACATACCTTGTCTGAAGGATTACATCTATGGAGTGTTGTAAAACTCTGTGGTAAGATGAAGTTACATTCTCATAGAGCGTGTTTGAAGGATTACATATATGGAGTGTTGTAAAACTCTGTGGTAAAATGAAGTAACAATCTCTGAGACCTTGTATGAAGGATTACATTTATGGAGACCTGTTGGTATCTGTGTGGTAAGATGAAAGTCACATTCTCACAGACCTTGTATATAGGACTTCATCTCTGAGATGTTGTTGTAGATCTCTGTCGTAAGATGAAGTAACATTCTCACAGAGCTGGTATGAAGGGTTACATCTATGGAATATTGTTGTTAACTCTGTGGTTAAGATGAAGTAGCATTCTCACAGAGCTTGTATGAAGAATTACATCTGTGGAGTGTTGTTGTGTAACTCTGTGGTAAGATGAAGTAACATTCTCACAGAGCTT
Source organism: Homarus gammarus (assembly GCA_958450375.1). NCBI lineage: Eukaryota > Metazoa > Arthropoda > Malacostraca > Decapoda > Nephropidae > Homarus > Homarus gammarus. Next base: position 141,150 of record CAUDMG010001529.1, read on the forward strand.
GCATGAAGGATTGCATCTATGGAGTGTTGTTGTATAAGTCTGTGGTAAGACGAAGTAACATTCTCACAGAACTTGATTGAAGGAGTGCATCTGTGGAGTGTTGTTGTATAACTCTGTGGTAAGATGAAGTAACTTTCTCACAGAGCTGGTATGAAGAATTACATCTACGGAGTCTTGTTGTATAACTCTGTGGTAACATGAAGTAACATTCTCACAGAGCTTCTATGAAGGAATACATTTATGGAGTGTTGTTGTATAACTCTGTGGTAAGATGAAGTAACATTCTCACAGAGCTGGTATGAAGGATTACATCTATGGAGTGTTGTTGTGTAACTCTGTGGTAAGATGAAGTAACATTCTCAAAGAGCTTGTATGAATTATTACAACTGTGGCGTGTTGTTGTATAACTCCGTTTTAAGATGAAGTAACATTCACCCAGAGCTTGTATGAATGATTACATCTATGGATTGTTGTTGTATAACTCCGTGGTAAAATGAAGTAACATTCTCACAGAGTTTGTTAGAAGGATTTACATCTATGAGGTGTTGTTGTATAACTCTGCGGTAAGATGAAGTAACATTCTCACATAGCTTGTCTGAAGGATTACATCTATGGAGTGTTGTTGTATCACTCTTTGGCAATATGAATTAACATTCTCACAGAGTTTGTTTGAAGGATTTACATCTATGAGGTGTTGTTGTATAACTCTGGGGCAAGATGAAGTAACATTCTCCTAGAGCTTGTATGAAGGATTACATATATGAGGTGTTGTTGTATAACTCTGTGGTAAGATGGCGTAACATTCTCACAGAGCTAGTATGAAGGATTTCATCTATTGAGTGTTGTTGTGTAACTCGGTGGAAAGATAAATTAACATTCTCAGAGAGCTTGCATGAAGGATTACAACCTATCGAGTGTTGTTGTATAACTCTGTGGTAAGATGAAGTAACATTCTCACAGAGCTTGTATGAAGGTTTACATCTACGGAGGCTTGTTGTATAACTCGGTGGTAAGATGAAGTATCATTCTCACAGGGCTTGTCTGAAGGATTGCATTTACGGAATGTTCTTGTTAACTCTCTGGTAAGATTTAGTAACATTCTCAAAGAGCTTCCATGAAGGATTGCATCTATGGAGTGTTGTTGTATATCTCTGTGGTAAGACGAAGTAACATTCTCACAGAACTTGATTGAAGGATTGCATCTGTGGAGTGTTGTTGTATAACTCTGTTGGTAACATGAAGAAATTTTCTCACAGAGCTTGTATGAAGGATTACATCTACGGAGTCTTGTTGTATAACTCTGTGGTAAGATGAAGTAATATTCTCACAGATCCTATATAAAGGTTACATCAATTGGGTGTTGTTGTATAACTCTGTGGTAAGATGAAGTTACATTCTCATAGAGCGTGTTTGAAGGATTACATATATGGAGTGTTGTTGTATAACTCTGTTTTAAGATGAAGTAACATTCTCACAGAGTTTGTTTGAAGGATTTACATCTATGAGGTGAATTTGTATAACTCTGTGAAAAGATGAAGTAGCATTCTCACAGAGCTTGTATAAAAGATTACATCTATTGGGTGTTGTTGTATAACTCTGTTGTAAGATGAAGTAACATTCTCATAGAGCTTGTATGAAGGATTACATCTACGGAGTCTTGTTGTATAACTCGGTGGTAAGATGAAGTAACATTCTCACAGAGCTTCTATGAAGGATTTACATCTATGAATTGTTGTTGGTTAACTCTGTGGTAAGACGAAGTAATATTCTCACAGAAGTTGTCTGAAGGATTGCATCTATGGAGTGTTGTTGTTAACTCTCTGGTAAGATAAACTAGCATTCTCACAGAGCTTCAAGAAGGATTGCATCTTTGGAGTGTTGTTGTACAACTCTGTGGTATGACGAAGTAACATTCTCACAGAACTTGTCTGAAAGATTGCATCTATGGAGTGTTGTTGTATAACTCTGTGGTAAGATGAAGTAACATTCTCACAGAGCTTGTATGAAGGATTACATCTAAGGAGTCTTGTTGTATAACTCTGTGGTAAGACGAAGTAACATTCTCACAGATCCTATGTAAAGGGTTACATCAATTGGTTGTTGTTGTATAACTCTGTGGTAAGATGAAGTAACATTCTCATAAAGCTTGTTTGAAGGATTACATATATGGAGTGTCGTTGTATAACTCTGTGGTAAAATGAAGTAACATTCTCAGAGAGCTTGTATGAAGGATTACATCTATGGAGACTTGTTGTATAACTGTGTGGTAAGATGAAAGTAACATTCTCACAGAGCTTGTATGAAGAATTACATCAAGGGAGTTTTGCTGTATAACTCTGTTTTAAGATGAATTAACATTCTCACAGAGCTTGTATGAAGGATTACATCTGTGAAGTGTTGTTGTGTAACTCTGTGGTAAGATGAAGTAACATTCTCAAAGAGCTTGTATGAATTATTACAACTGTAGCGTGTTGTTGTATAACTCCGTTTTAAGATGAAGTAACATTCACCCAGAGCTTGTATGAATGATTACATCTATGGATTGTTGTTGCATAACTCTGTGGTAAGATGAAGTAACATTCTCACAGAGTTTGTTAGAAGGATTTACATCTATGAGGTGTTGTTGTGTAACTCTGTGGTAAGATGAAGTAACATTCTCACATAGCTTGTCTGAAGGATTACATCTATGGAGTGTTGTAAAACTCTGTGGTAAAATGAAGTAACAATCTCTGAGACCTTGTATGAAGGATTACATTTATGGAGACCTGTTGGTATCTGTGTGCTAAGATGAAAGTCACATTCTCACAGACCTTGTATATAGGACTTCATCTCTGGGATGTTGTTGTATATCTCTGTCGTAAGATGAAGTAACATTCTCACAGAGCTGGTATGAAGGGTTACATCTATGGAATATTGTTGTTAACTCTGTGGTTAAGATGAAGTAGCATTCTCACAGAGCTTGTATGAAGAATTACATCTGTGGAGTGTTGTTGTGTAACTCTGTGGTAAGATGAAGTAACATTCTCAAAGAGCTTGTATGAATTATTACATCTATGGCGTGATGTTGTATAGCTCTGTTTTAAGGTGAAGTAACATTCTCACAGAGCTTGCATGAAGGATTGCATCTATGGAGTGTTGTTGTATAAGTCTGTGGTAAGACGAAGTAACATTCTCACAGAACTTGATTGAAGGATTGCATCTGTGGAGTGTTGTTGTATAACTCTGTGGTAAGATGAAGTAACTTTCTCACAGAGCTTGTATGAAGAATTACATCTACGGAGTCTTGTTGTATAACTCTGTGGTAACATGAAGTAACATTCTCACAGAGCTTCTATGAAGGAATACATTTATGGAGTGTTGTTGTATAACTCTGTGGTAAGATGAAGTAACATTCTCACAGAGCTGGCATGAAGGATTACATCTATGGAGTGTTGTTGTGTAACTCTGTGGTAAGATGAAGTAACATTCTCAAAGAGCTTGTATGAATTATTACAACTGTGGCGTGTTGTTGTATACCTCCGTTTTAAGATGAAGTAACATTCACCCAGAGCTTGTATGAATGATTACATCTATGGATTGTTGTTGTATAACTCCGTGGTAAGATGAAGTAACATTCTCACAGAGTTTGTTAGAAGGATTTACATCTATGAGGTGTTGTTGTATAACTCTGTGGTAAGATGAAGTAACATTCTCACATAGCTTGTCTGAAGGATTACATCTATGGAGTGTTGTAAAACTCTGTGGTAAGATGAAGTTACATTCTCCTAGAGCGTGTTTGAAGGATTACATATATGGAGTGTTGTAAAACTCTGTGGGAAAATGAAGTAACAATCTCTGAGACCTTGTATGAAGGATTACATTTATGGAGACCTGTTGGTATCTGTGTGGTAAGATGAAAGTCACATTCTCACAGACCTTGTATATAGGACTTCATCTCTGGGATGTTGTTGTAGATCTCTGTCGTAAGATGAAGTAACATTCTCACTGAGCTGGTATGAAAGGTTACATCTCTGGAATATTGTTGTTAACTCTGTGATTAAGATGAAGTAGCATTCTCACAGAGATTGTATGAAGAATTACATCTGTGGAGTGTTGTTGTGTAACTCTGTGGTAAGATGAAGTAACATTCTCAAAGAGCTTGTATGAATTATTACATCTATGGCGTGATGTTGTATAACTCTGTTTTAAGGTGAAGTAACATTCTCACAGAGCTTGCATGAAGGATTGCATCTATGGAGTGTTGTTGTATAAGTCTGTGGTAAGACGAAGTAACATTCTCACAGAACTTGATTGAAGGATTGAATCTGTGGAGTGTTGTTGTATAACTCTGTGATTAAGATGAAGTAACATTCTCACATAGCTTGTCTGAAGGATTACATCTATGGAGTGTTGTTGTATCACTCTTTGGCAATATGAATTAACATTCTCACAGAGTTTGTTTGAAGGATTTACATCATGAGGTGTTGTTGTATAACTCTGTGGTAAGATGGCGTAACATTCTCACAGAGCTAGTATGAAGGATTTCATCTATTGAGTGTTGTTGTGTAACTCGGTGGAAAGATAAATTAACATTCTCAGAGAGCTTGCATGAAGGATTACAACCTATCGAGTGTTGTTGTATAACTCTGTGGTAAGATGAAGTAACATTCTCACAGAGCTTGTATGAAGGTTTACATCTACGGAGGCTTGTTGTATAACTCTGTGGTAAGATGAAGTATCATTCTCACAGAGCTTGTCTGAAGGATTGCATTTATGGAATGTTGTTGTTAACTCTCTGGTAAGATAAAGTAACATTCTCACAGAGCTTCTATGAAGGATTGCATCTATGGAGTGTTGTTGTATATCTCTGTGGTAAGACGAAGTAACATTCTCACAGAACTTGATTGAAGGATTGCATCTGTGGAGTGTTGTTGTATAACTCTGATGGTAACATGAAGAAACTTTCTCACAGAGCTTGTATGAAGGATTACATCTACGGAGTCTTGTTGTATAACTCTGTGGTAAGATGAAGTAACATTCTCACAGATCCTATATAAAGGTTACATCAATTTGGTGTTGTTGTATAACTCTGTGGTAAGATGAAGTTACATTCTCATAGAGCGTGTTTGAAGGATTACATATATGGAGTGTTGTTGTATAACTCTGTGGTAAAATGAAGAAACAATCTCAGAGACCTTGTATGAAGGATTACATTTATGGAGACCTGTTGGTATTTGTGTGGTAAGATGAAAGTCACATTCTCACAGACCTTGTATATAGGACTTCATCTCTGGGATGCTGTTGTAGATCTCTGTCGTAAGATGAAGTAACATTCTCACAGAGCTGGTATGAAGGGTTGCATCTATGGAATATTGTTGTTAACTCTGTGGTTAAGATGAAGTAGCATTCTCACAGAGCTTGTATGAAGAATTACATCTGTGGAGTGTTGTTGTGTAACTCTGTGGTAAGATGAAGTAACATTCTCAAAGAGCTTGTATGAATTATTACATCTATGGAGTGTTGCTGTATAAGTCTGTGGTAAGACGAAGTAACATTCTCACAGAACTTGATTGAAGGATTGCATCTGTGGAGTGTTGTTGTATAACTCTGTGGTAATAGGGTGTGTCATAGGAGGGAAGATCAGCTAAAACTAATGGCCCATCACTTTTTTGGTAGATTTTAGTGTATATAAACAGAAAATAATTTCAGTTTCAATATTTTGCAACCTTTTGCTAGGTATATTTTAGCGTGAAATTTATCGCAAATCTAACGTACAGCTGCATTAGTGCATTACAATTAAATAGTGAACATTGCTTTCTGACTTCATTCTTTAACAACCCAACTAACAATATTTTTTTCTGTTTCAGATTCTGATGCATTTATAAGTTGATAATATTTGCGATGGCTGCTTGTGTCAGGACGAGGAACCAAAAATCCAGCCATCTCAGTCACTATCTTGGGTCTGGGAGAGAGCTCCTGAAGTCGGAGTTGCCTACATTGAGAGATGCTTTGAGATACGGTGTTTTTATCAGGCAAATCAGTGAAAAGAACCAAAGAACTTATACAAACAAAGACATTGCCAGTGATATGACCAAAGCTGTCTTGGCACAGTACACTCTGGCTAACGCTCAGTTCAAGCCTCCAGTCATAACAAGTCAGAAGAAGATTAGTGAGAGACTGCTAGCCAGTTGGGAAAAGGCAAGAGATATCTCTCTTGGGAGAGGAAAACTTGCAGTTAAGGACAGCTTTGCCAAGCAACTGGACCAGTTATTTGACATAATTACTTGCAAGTGCCCAATTGTTCTCTGTCCTGAGTTTGGATGCGATCGTGACTGTAAATCCGAGGCCCACATCTCCTGTATTTGCAAGCGTGAACTGAAGATTCCTGTGATCGAACTGGCATTTGTCAAAGCACAGAGAGAGAAGACTGGCAGTATAGGGGCTCTCATGATTTCTAGCCAAGATATTCCGGAGCCAAGAGACAGGAGGCTGCCACAGAGAGACAGAAGAGGAGAAGAGTTGCCGAGGAAAAGAGACTTGAGAAGGCCCAGGGTGAGGTAAAAAAGGCCGATGTTTGGAGTCAAGCTGATTCAGCGTTTATTGACTTCCCCATGGCTGATCCGAGTGCTGACCAGGAGAATGGTGACTTTGTCCCTAACCCAGAAAATAATGATCCCAAACCTTCCAGGCATAAGATTCGAAATAGGAAAGATATCCCGAGCATAGCTCTGGCCAGCATGCGACACCACACTGGTCTCAGAGAAACTGCAGAGATAGCAACAGCTGCCTGGATTGACGGTGGTTTGATAACACCTGATGATGTTCACCTGGTGATAGATCATAACAAAGTAAGGAGAGCTCAGGAGAAACTTGTCAGTAACCTAGAAGAGGAGTTTGATAAGGGGATAAGAGAAAATGGAATCAATTGTTTGTTCTTTGATGGGAGAAGGGATGACACTAAAGTGTTCATGAAAGTTGGAGATTCTGACAAGTTGTTCCCTGCCATGGTGAAGGAGGAACACTACTCCTGCTGCAGTGAACCAGGAGGGAAGTATTTGTGGCATTTCACTCCAGAGAAAGATGACATCAGGAAACCAGCTGAGATAGTGGCAGATAACATTGTGAACTGGCTCAGAGAGAGGAACGTAGACCAGACCCTGCAGGCCATTGGAGGGGACAGCACCAACACGAACACAGGGTGGCAAGGGGGGGTCATGCAGTGGATAGAGCGGAAGATTGGGAGGAAGCTGGTCTGGATTGTTTCTGACCTCCACACCAACGAGTTGCCACTCAGACATCTGATCCAGGAGCTGGATGGCAAGACTCTTTCAAACAACAGATGGTCTGGTCCTCTTGGCAAGATGCTGGACTCTGCCACTGAGTTAGAAATAAATCCGAGCTTTGAAAAAATCACAGTTGGCACTCCACTCGTTGAGCTTGCACATACTGTCATTGACGACCTGAGTACTGAACAGTACTATGGTTACATGATTTGCAGTGCCATCAAAACTGGGGTCTTTCCCGATAGACTTGCTTACCTGCAGATAGGTCCAGTCTCACATTCTAGGTGGCTCACAACGGCTCTCAGGTTCTGCAGAATTTGGGTCGCTCATCATAAACTGAAAGGGAACCACTTCACAACCTGAGACTTATTGTCCAATTCATCGTGAGTGTCTACTTGCCAAATTGGTTCAACACCAAGGTCAAGTCATCGTTCTCCGAAGGTCCAAGGCATGTTCTCTTCCAGCTTAAGCTCCTGAGGAGTCAGCCAAGGAAGGTTGTTCAGATTGTGGAGCAGACTGTGAGGAGATCTTCCTGGTATGCTCATCCCGAGGCAGTTCTGCAGACAATGCTCTGCAGTAAGGATGAGGAGGAGAGAAGAGTGGCAGTCAAAAAGATCTTGGATATGAGACTTATGAGAGGATCTGGGCATGACGAATCAGTTGGTGACGATTCCTTCAGGGTCAGGAAGACTCCTGAAGTTAATCTAGGTGCCAAGACCCTCACTGATCTCATAGATCTGGATAACACCCAGGCTGGCAGTGAACCCCCTCTTACCTGCAGCCTCACCAATGTTCAAGTCAGAGCTTTCCTGGAAAACCCCATGCATGTCCCTGCCTGGCCCTCGCACACCCAAAGTATAGAGCGTTGTATACAGCAAGTGAGCGAGGCCAGCAGTCACATGTACAGCCAGGAGAGGAGGGAAGGCTACATCCGAGCTCAGGAGGTCAGCAGGGAGGTGATGAGTAGAAACAGAAGCAAGAAAGACATGTTCTCTATGGTGTGCAGCAACACCGGGTCGTAGTAGTAAAACCGGTTTTTGTATTTGATGATTTTGTTTTCTAAAGGAATATTAAATTTAATAAATGTGTCAAGATCATTCGTTTCACTATTCTGGATCATTTTCATCCTAATAAATTAACCTGATACATTTACTTTACTTAATTAAGCTATTTAGTGGTGTTGGTAAAAGGGTGGGAATACTTAATTTTCATAAGATTTCAAGTTAAAATTTACCTAGCAAAAAATAAAAAAATTTCAAATCTGAAGATATCACATGATTCTGCACATAGAACTACATCATTAATACCATGGGCCGATTTTTCAAATTCAATCAAAAAAAATTCGCCTCCATATGACACACCCTACTGTGGTAAGATGAAGTAACTTTCTCACAGAGCTTGTATGAAGAATTACATCTACGAAGTCTTGTTGTATAACTCTGTGGTAACATGAAGTAACATTCTCACAGAGCTTCTATGAAGGAATACATTTATGGAGTGTTGTTGTATAACTCAGTGGTAAGATGAAGTAGCATTCTCACAGAGCTTGTATAAAAGAGTACATCAATTGGGTGTTGTTGTATAACTCTGTGGTAAGATGAAGTAACATTCTCATAGAGCTTAATGAAGGATTACATATATGAGGTGGTGTTGAATAACTCTGTGGTAAGATGAAGTATCATTGTCAGAGAGCTAGTATGAAGGATTACGTCTATCGAGTGTTGTTGTATAACTCTGTGGTAAGATGAAGTAACATTCTCACAGAGTTTGCTTGAAGGATTTACATCTATGAGGTGATGTTGTATAAATCTGTGGTAAGATGAAGTAGGATTCTCACAGAGCTTGTATAAAAGATTACATCTATTGGATATTGTTGTATAACGCTGTGATAAGATGAAGTAACATTCTCATAGAGCTTGTATGAAGGATTACATATATGGAGTGTTGTTGTATAACTCTCTGGTAAGATGATGTAACATTCTCACAGAGGTTGCATGAAGGACTACATCTATCGAGTGTTGTTGTATAACTCGGTGGAAAGATAAAGTAACATTCTCAGAGAGCTTGTATGAAGGGTTACATCTCTGGAGTGTTGTTGTATAACTCTGTGGTAAGATGAAGTAACATTCTCACAGAGCTTGTATGAAGGTTTACACATCTTCGGAGTCTTGTTGTATAACTTGGTGGTAAGATGAAGTATCATTCTCACAGAGCTTGAGTGAAGGATTTACATCTATGAAGTGTTGTTGTGTAACTCTGTGGTAAGACGAAGTAACATTCTCATATTTTAAGCTTTGTCACATCAAACTATGCCAGTTGAAAAACATACATCTCTAGTGTTATAATTTGTAAAATGTAAGGATGCATTATCGCCTCAGGGACTATATTAGATACTGCACATGATATTACTGTCTACTTTAAATGTGTCATCAGTTCTCTGAGCATGATGGCTTTGGTCTTGGCGGGAGGTGTAGTGATGGGTTGTCAGACCACAGCTTACATCTCAGAAACAGTCCAGACTTGACCCGACATTAGGGGGGGTCAAGTGTAGGGTAATCCTCGCAGCTGCCCAAGGGTTATAAATCAACTACCTCCCCTTCCCATGTCACACGGCCCCAACAAACATGTAAGAAGGCACCTGCCCACTCTCTGCCAATTTACACAAGAGACCCACAGTACATCCCAGACAAGGCCCAGACCTATCCTCACATTAATCAGGTAAAATGTAACCCTCCTGTCCAAGTCAAGGGGCCACAAATCAACCAGGGCCTCTCATGTCACACGGCCCCACCAACGGTGTTGACAGACAAGCATTCATCTGAAGATTTCTCCAGAATTTACAACAACTTGAATTCTCTGAAAAAGTCCATACCTGACCCTACATTAGCGAGGGCAAATGTAAGGAAACCCTTCGCCGCCCCCCACCCCCCCCCCCCCCCCCCCCCCCCGATCAGCTCAACCTGACGGCTGGTCTCCCAATATATAGGACGTCGTAACACTCCCTCAAGAGAGCGAGAGAGAGAGAGTGTATCTTGTAACCAAGAAGGGCCAGCTACGACATCCCCAGTCCCGCTCGTAGCCCTCCCTCAGGGGAGCGACGATAGGGAGTCAGAGAGAGAGACAAACAGGGATCGGAGGAGGAGGTCCACCACAGCCCAGTCCCGCTCACGGGAGGAGAGTCATGCAAAACTTCCCTCCCCGACTTCCTTCCGGTGTCCCAGCTAAGCAGTCGCCCTTCCGACACCAGTGTTCCAGCTAAGCAGTATCCCTGCTAGGCCTTCCCCAGGTCACGTAAGTTTTTGTCAGATCTTTCCATGGGATGAGTTATTTACGTGGGAAGTGTATTCATTTCGTGTTCGTGTCCGAGAATCAGTGTCTTGTAACGTAATATGATGTCCTTGTAACGTAAATATACTGTCCTAGTAACTTCAAAAGGAGGTGTTATTAATGTGTCCATGTCATGTTCGTAATTAATGCAGAGTTGTAACGAAGCGGTGTTTGAGAAGTCGCCCTTAAGACGTAATAGATGTGTGTTGACGCATAAGAAAACATAAGAGTAAGTCCACAGTAAATATCTAACACGGCCACGCTACCAAAGTCTTCTTCTCTTTACATTTCTCTTACTATCAATATTTTACCTATAAGTAATCTTCTTCTTGTGAGATTTGTCTCATTACAGTGGTAAGAAGAAGTAACATTCTCACAGAACTTTTCTGAAGGATTGCATTTATGGAGTGTTGTTGTTAACTCTTTGGTAAGATAAAGTAACACTCTCACAGAGCTTGCATGAAGGATTGCATGTATGGAGTGTTCTTGTATAACTCTGTGGTAAGACGAAGTAACATTCTCACAGAACTTGATTGAAAGATTGCATCTGTGGAGCGTTGTTGTATAAGTCTTTGGTAAGATGAAGTAACTTTCTCACAGAGCTTGTATGAAGAATTACATCTACGGAGTCTTGTTGTATAACTCTGTGTTAAGATGAAGTAACATTCTCACAGAGCTTCTATGAAGGAATACATTTATGGAGTGTTATTGTATAACTCTGTGGTAAGATGAAGTTACATTCTCAGAGAGCGTGTTTGAAGGATTACATATATGGAGACTTGTTGTGTAACTGTGTGGTAAGATGAAAGTAACATTCTCACAGACCTTGTATATAGGACTTCATCTCTGGGATGTTGTTGTAGATCTCTGTCGTAAGATGAAGTAACATTCTCACTGAGCTGGTATGAAAGGTTACATCTCTGGAATATTGTTGTTAACTCTGTGATTAAGATGAAGTAGCATTCTCACAGAGATTGTATGAAGAATTACATCTGTGGAGTGTCGTTGTGTAACTCTGTGGTAAGATGAAGTAACATTCTCAAAGAGCTTGTATGAATTATTACATCTATGGCGTGATGTTGTATAACTCTGTTTTAAGGTGAAGTAACATTCTCACAGAGCTTGCATGAAGGATTGCATCTATGGAGTGTTGTTGTATAAGTCTGTGGTAAGACGAAGTAACATTCTCACAGAACTTGATTGAAGGATTGCATCTGTGGAGTGTTGTTGTATAACTCTGTGATAAGATGAAGTAACTTTCTCACAGAGCTTGTATGAAGAATTACATCTACGGAGTCTTGTTGTATAACTCTGTGGTAACATGAAGTAACATTCTCACAGAGCTTCTGTGAAGGAATACATTTATGGAGTGTGGTTGTATATCTCTGTGGTAAGATGAAGTAACATTCTCACAGAGCTGGTATGAAGGATTACATCTATGGAGTGTTGTTGTATAACTCTGTTTTAAGATGAAGTAACATTCTCACAGAGTTTGTTTGAAGGATTTACATCTATGATGTGTATTTGTATAACTCTGTGGAAAGATGAAGTAGCATTCTCACAGAGCTTGTATAAATGATTACATCATTTGGGTGTTGTTGTATAACTCTGTGGTAAGAAGAAGTAACATTCTCATAGAGCTTAATGAAGGATTACATATATGAGGTGGTGTTGTATAACTCTTTGGTAAGATGAAGTAACATTCTCACAGAGCTAGTATGAAGGATTACGTCTATCGAGTGTTGTTGTATAACCCTGTGGTAAGATGAAGTAACATTCTCACAGAGCTTGTATACAAGATTACATCTATTGAATGTTGTTGTATAACTCTGTGGTAAGATGAAGTAACATTCTCACAGAGCTTGTATGAAGGTTTACACATCTTCGGAATCTTGTTGTATAACTTGGTGGTAAGATGAAGTATCATTCTCACAGAGCTTGTGTAAAGGATTTACATCTATGAAATGTTGTTGTGTAACTCTGTGGTAAGACGAAGTAACATTCTCATATATTAAGCTTTGTCACATCAAAATATGCCAGTAGAAAAACATTCATCTCTAGTGTCATAATTTGTAAAATGTAAGGATGCATTATCGCCTCAGGGACTATATTAGATACCGCACATGATGTTACTGTCTACTTTAAATGTGTCATCAGTTCTCTGAGCATGATAGCTTTGGTCTTGGCGGAAGGGTTAGTGATGGGTTATCAGACCACAGGTTACATCTCAGAAACAATCCAGACTTGACTCGACATTAGGGGGGTCAAGTCTAGGGTAATCCTCGCAGCTGCCCAAGGGTTATAAATCAACTAGCTCCCCTTCCCATGTCACACTGCCCCAACAAACATGTAAGAAGGCACCTGCCCACTCTCTCCCAATTTACACAAGAGACCCACAGTACATCCCAGACAAGGCCCAGACCTATCCTCACATTAATCAGGTAAAATGTAACCCTCCTGTCCAAGTCAAGGGGCCACAAATCAACCAGGGCCTCTCATGTCACATGGCCCCACCAACGGTGTTGACAGACAAGCATTCATCTGAAGATTTCTCCAGAATTTACAACAACTTGAAGTCTCTGAAAAAGTCCAGACCTGACCCTGCATTAGCGAGGGCAAATGTATGGAGACCCTTCGCCGCTCCCCCCCCCCCCCCCCCCGATCAGCTCAACCTGACGGCTGATCTCCCAATATATAGGACGTCGTAACCCTCCCTCCAGAGAGAGAGAGAGAGAGAGAGAGAGAGAGTGTGTGTCTTGTAACCAAGAAGGGCCAGCTACGACATCCCCAGTCCCGCTCGTAGCCCTCCCTCAGGGGAGCGACGATAGGGAGTCAGAGAGAGAGACAAACAGGGATCGGAGGAGGAGGTCCACCACAGCCTAGTCCCGCTCACGGGTGGAGAGTCATGCAAGACTTCCCTCCCCGACTTCCCTCCAGTGTCCCAGCTAAGCAGTCGCCCTCCCGACATCAGTGTTCCAGCTAAGCCGTCTCCCTGCTAGGCCTTCCCCAGGTCACGTGAGTTTTTGTCAGAGCTTTCCATTTGATGAGTTACTTACGGGGGAAGTGTATTCATTTCGTGTTCGTGTCCGAGAATCAGTGTCTAGTAACGTAATATGATGTCCTAGTAACGTAAATATACTGTCCTAGTAACTTCAATAGGAGGTGTTATTAATGTGTCCATGTCATGTTCGTAATTAATAAAGAGTTGTAACGAAGCGGTGTTTGAGAAGTCGCCCTTAAGACGTAATAGATGTGTGTTGACGCATAAGAAAAGATAAGTGTAAGTCCAGAGTAAATAACTAACACGGCCACGCTACCAACGTCTTCCTCTCTTTACATTTCTCTTACTATCAATATTCTACCTATATGTAATCTTCTTCTTGTGAGATTTGTCACATTACAGTGGTAAGACGAAGTAACATTCTCACAGAACTTGTCTGAAGGATTGCATTTATGAAGTGTTGTTGTTAACTCTCTGGTAAGATAAAGTAACATTCTCACAGAGCTTGCATGAAGGATTGCATCTATGGAGTGTTGTTGTATAACTCTGTGGTAAGATGAAGTAACGTTCTTACAGAGCTTGTATGAAGAATTACATCTATGGGGTGTTGTTGTATAACTCTGTGGTAAGATGAAGTAACAATTTCACAGAGCTTGTATATAGGATTTAATGTATGGGGTGTTGTATAACAGTGGTAAGATGAAAAAACATTCTCACAGAGCTTCTATGAAGGATTACATTTATGGAGTGTTGTTGTATAACTCTGTGGTAAGATGAAGCAACATTCTCACAGAACTGGTATCAAGGATTACATCTATGGAGTGTTGTTGTATAACTCTGTGGTAAGATGAAGTAACATTCTCACAGACTTTGTTTGAAGGATTTACATCTATAAAGTGTTGTTGTATAAGTCAGTGGTAAGATGAAGTAGCATTCTCACAGAGCTTGTATAAAAGATTACATCTATTGGATGTTGTTGTATAACTCTGTGGTAAGACGAAGTAACATTCTCACAGAACTTGATTGAAGGATTGCATCTATGGGGTGTTGTTGTATAACTCTGTGGTAATAAGGTGTGTCAATTTAGGGGGTGAACTGGCTAAATTGAAAATCGAGTAATTTGGTAGCAATTTATTGTAGTCTTTAAGCATGCAAAACAATATTCTGGCATAAATTTTTTTTTATAATAAGTCCTACCTACATCAAATGGATTTTTAAATGTACATATTTGTGAATTTATAACATAACCAGCGTTTGCACACATGTTACTGTTTCAAGTTTCAAATTATTATATTTTATTATCCGTAGTCTATTTGAAAGTAACCAATGCCTTCATACTCTCTTTGCTTTGGTTTCTTGTCATCAGTAGTCTGCTTGCTATTTGTGCTTTGATGTAACCTTCTCGCCTCTCGTGGCTGTAAACATGGCCCGCTGCTTCTGTGACCATTTTCACACATCTCTCCACACTTTGAGTGTGGGAAGGCCACTTCGGCACCTGCATTGGAGTCTCTTTAAGGTTTCTCAATTCTTGGCTAGTTAGACTTGTTGTCAATGGTGGCTCTAAGACTTCCAAACTCAAGTCAACCAATTCTGACAATTTGGTGGCATTGACGTTTATTGGGGGAACTTTTCTTGAATGAAACGAACAGTCTCCCAACTGGTCGTCATCTATTAGCGTTCCTTTAATCTTTAGAATGACTTCTACAGCCTCGGTTCGGAGATTGGTACATTGACTGCAAAGCATTGCTTGCAAAACTGCTTCTGATCGAGCATACCAAGCGGACCTTCTTGCCACAGGTAACACGATGTCCCTCACTACCTTCCTCTGTGTTCTTACTAGCTGCAATTGAAACAAAAGGTGATTGGGCCCATCCACCCACATAGGATTAAGTTTCACACTAAACCACTGGGGAAGATAAACTCCAATAATAAATTCAACAATTAACCTCAAATTCTTCAGCACTTTGCCCTTCAATTCGTGTTTGGAAATCCAAATCCTGCAGAAACGAAGAGCTGTAGTTAACCAACGGCTGTGACTGACAGGTCCAATCTCCAAGAGAGCCAATGACTGAGGCACTTCTCCTGATCTTATTGCTTGGGCAATAAGATAAGCATAAGATTGATCTGTGCTGAGATCTTTGATGACTCCTTCAGACAACGCCGGAAGGGGAGGGCCAACTTCGACCTTTGGAAAGGTTGTATTTATTTCTACTTGTGTTGCTTCATCCAGCATGATGCCAAGGGGACCTGACCACTTGTTGTTGCTCTTTGTAGGACCATCAAGTTCCTGGATGAGATGACGAAGAGGTAGCTCGCCTGTATGTAAATCACATACAATCCAAACAAGTCTTCTTCCTAGTTTTTTCTCTAAATGCGTCATTACACCCCCCTGCCATCCGGTGTTCACTGCAGTTGAATCTCCACCAACAGCCTGCAGTGAACTGCCAAGTCCTCTCTCCTGAACCCAACATAAAATATGATCAGCAATGACCTCTGCATGTTTCTTCCCTTCTACTTCAGTTTCGGGAGCAAAGTGAAACAAAAACCGACCACCAGGCTCAGAACAGACAGAGTAGTGTTCTTCTTTGATGAGACCTGGAAACTTTCTGTTCACTCCCTCTACTTCTAGCAAAACTTTTGTGTCATCTATTCTTCCATCAAACAAAAGACAGGAGAGCCCTCCCTCGCTTAAATCTTTTTCATGCTGATCAGATATTTCCTTCATTATTTTTTCTTGTGCTCTTCTAATTTTATTATGATCTATCACCAAAGATACATCCTCTCGGCTGATGAGGCCTGCATCTATCCAAGCGGCAGTTGCAATTTCTGCAGCCTCACGAAGTCCAGCATGGTGGCGAATACTAGCTAAAGCAATGTTTGAAATATTTCTTGTGTTGTATTTCATTTTCTTTGGTAAAGGTTCAGATGGCTCTTTGGAACTATCATCTGATGTTGCTTCCTGTTCATCAGAAGAACTATCAAAGAAGTGATAAACATCTTGACACAGCTCTTCCTCTCTTTGGATGGCTTCTTCACTCTTCATTTTCTTCTTTTGTTCCCTCTCTCGGATTTGTTCTCTCTTCTTGGCATTAGCAATCTGCTTCTTTGTTTCTGAATAATCTATTGAACCCATTTGCATACTTCCTTGGCCTTCTGCCTTTGTCCTCTGTGCCTTTATAAATTCAAGCTCTAAAACAGGGATCTTCTTTTCACGAGGACAACCACAATCAATGTGGGAATTATTTTCTCTCTTACCTGAGTGAGAACAGTTGGATTCAGAACATAATTGTATGGAGCACTTGCAGGTCAAAATGTCAAACAGAGTATCAAGTGTGTGCAGAAATTCATTTTTCCTGGCCAAGTTTCCTTTACCAAGTGATGTTTCAACTGCTTTGTGCCATAATTTCGTTAGTTTTAGCTCAATAGTTCGACACTGATTAATCACAGGTGGTTTGAATAGTGCATTAGCTTTTGTCCATTGATGCAGAAGAGGGACTATCATGTCATTTATGAGTTCTTTATCTGTATAGTTCCTTCTGTCCTTTGCATTTTTTTCTCGAAGGAGTAACCCTAATCTTAGCATGTCTCTCACTGTTGGAAGTTCTGATACAGGAAGCTCCTTCCCTTTACCAACTAGCAGGCTCAAGTGGGTTGACAACTGACTTCTTGTCTTCAATTTTGACATCTTCACACTATCTGACAAATAGAAAAATATTTCAATGTTTCATAATTCAATTGTTGTTTCAAAAAATATCAATTTGTTTATCAAAAATGCTGTAACAGAAATAACATAATAATTTCTTAGAACATAATGTTTTATACAATGATATAAGTAACTGCGACAATCAATATGCCCTACTTACAATAATTAAAATGTAGAATTCGTCTGGTAGAGTAGGTGCAAGTGCAATGAGAGCAAACCACCGTCTATGATATCTAGAAGGAGAGTGAGCCGGGCGCCTTATCCTCACGCTTGGTACAAGTCAAAACAAGAATTAAACTGTCCCACACGGAGAGCCTGTTCATGTTCATGTTCTGACATGCATATTGTACACAAGCTATAGAACCATAAAATACTCCATAATCCATATGCTTACATGAGATTAGTTAATATCAAGTGAATAATTCTAATCAAGTCTCATTAATTTGTTGAAATACTGATATTTGAAACTTTAAGGTATAATTGATGTAGGTGAGGGTTATTTCAATTCATTTTTGTTTGCTAATCTCAAGTTTAGACATAAAGAGGCACAATATTTTGACTACCAAATTTGATTTTTAACATGTTGACAAAATTGACACACCCTAGTGTGTATATGTTCTGGGTAGCCGAAACGGCACAATATTTTTTCATAAAACTTGGTGGAAAAATCGCAAAAAATTCGTAGAATAGAACAAACCTGGTCCCATGTCGATGATTTCTTTAGGAAGGCATTAATTAACAATTTTATTTACGATGGAAAACGATGCAAGTCTACGGACTTGGCGCACCCGAATTAACCATGCAAGTCTACAGACTTGCTGCACCCTCATTCGCTGTACGCTAGCCAAGCACAAGCGCTCAAACTTTCACGGGGCACGAAGGGCCCGAGATCACTTGTCCTCTGTTTTCTGACACGTACATTATACTGGTCTGGACTGGACCAGCAACTTGTATACACACACACACATATATATATATATATATATATATATATATATATATATATATATATATATATATATATATATATATATATATATATATATATATATATATATATATATATACACACCTAACCAAACAGCACCTCACTTAACACACCAAGGTGTTGGAGGGTTTCTGTGATAGCACCTGGTAATATCTGGACGTCTCATTTATCGACTCGTACCTGATGACTATCATAATAGACAAAACATGTAGCTTGTCGATGCTTTACTTTATCATATCTTATATTTTTACCTGTTTATAACGAAGATACTTGGTACTCTTTACCACAGAACATTGTGTTGTCCAAGTCTTAACTGAGAACTCTGACACATGTGTACACTGTACAAGTAGTCGTAGTTTCCAAAAGTCGAACAGAAGTTCAGACAATCGTGAGGTCGTAAACATGTGGTCGTAAATGGAACAAAAAGATTAAAGAAATACGATCAGTGTCACAAGTATGGTAAGACTGGTCCACGATTTAGTTGACCAGTCTTCCCCTCTCGCCCTCACCTCTTTACCAGTTGAAGGAAACGACCCGAGACAACTTACTGGTCTCTCCAAGCTTTTAGCTCTCACTAACGCAAAAGCTTCTCAATATTCCGTACAGTTGTGGAGAAAATGCTCTTGACACTACTGGCAATATTTGACATCTACACTTGAGGATCTTGTAGGTAAGGATGATATAGATTTCAACGTTATTCATTCAGACTTTTCGTGGTAGTTTTGTATGGTGGTGTTTCTGATATATCTAAAGTGAACGAAACAGGTGACTCAGAGACAGACTTCATAATTTTGAGTCGTTCACTGTCTCTTGCGTAAAAATAAATTCCACTTAAGAACCTCACCAGCAACCAGTTCGCCATGGTGGTCCTACCAGTGTCAACAAACACCCACTAACAGTGATTACTAGATCGAGAGAACTGAAGCTCCTCACCACGACAAGGCAGTTACCAAACATCAGTTCTCTTAATTAAAAACTGCAGTGGGATACAAGGGACCCACTTTTAGGTCTGAGTCTGCCACCAACTCAGACATGTTTTTGTTGAAGGAGTTATCCACCTTTGGCAGTGGAGGTCCATCCTCCTAAAATATTACCTTCCGAACACTTCTGAAGTACATGCTCATATCCATGCCATATTTCAGCCAGAGATAGTGAACATCTATGAGCTAAATCTTAATAGTAACAGTATTGTGACCAAGTCCTAGTTTGCTGATCTTGACTGACTTCCTACCTCATTTACACACAGCTGAAGGGTCTCAATTGTTTCTCTTACAACACAACATGTTTATCGTTTGTCACTCCTGATCTGTTTGTTTTTTTGGTTTTTTTATTTCAGCATTTTTTTATGATGCAATTTGTTTTTGCCTTTTGTTACTACCCCCCCCCCCCCCCCCCAGGCCTCATGTGGGTCAGGGACCTGTGCCCGGGTAATTCCCTTAATACACCAACAAATTTTCAACAATAACACGTGCTTAATATAATATGCAAGTACAGTAGCCACTAGGAAACCAACATGGTATACATACATTGAAGTTAATTGTATACTGTAATTTAATTTGCTGTTATTCTGAATTATAGTCTAGTTTAGTTTAAAGTATTTTCTTGAACGGGAAGACATAAACAGATTATTGATGCTGAAGTCTGGCCCCAGTAACCACAAGAGCCAAGAGTCTTGTATCCTGGTGTCACTTTGACGTGTGTGTAAAACATTTATATATTATATACACAGTAATATCATAAATATATTTGTTTCCAATATACGAACTAAAAATAGTTTTTCAGTATTATTGCAAGTGAACGTTTGGGTCACATGGTATTTAAAACCGTATATATACCTGCAACATTGAGCCAGGGAAAGTTATTATCACTATCACCTTTTCTGTAATGTAATGATAACAGTCATGGTTACTGCCGCTCATAGTTGGGTTATAACCGAGGCACAGGAGGAGGTATAACGGGTCACATGAAGGGGTATAACCCGATACAGGAGGGGGTATAACGGGTCACATGAGGGGGTATAACCGGACACAGGAAGAGGTATAACGGGTCACAAGAAGGGTATAACCGGACACAGGAAGAGGTATAACGGGTTACAAGAAGGGTATAACCGGACACAGGAAGAGGTATAACGGGTCACAAGAGGGGGTATAACCGGACACAGGAAGAGGTATAACGGGTCACAAGAAGAGTATAACCGGACACTGAAGATGGATTAACCGAAGTCACAGGAGGGAACTAATATCACCAAGGCGGAGGTTCTGTGGCACCGCGTAAGACCTCTGCTCCAGCTGCAGGCTCGCGTCTACGCTAACCTGTCTAGAAACTGCACCAGTATAGGGTGAGTTACTCCTGGGGCACAACACCGGGCGGAACTGGGTTAATGTATTCTTAAAAAACGCCTCACATTGACAGCAACTCTTAATTATGATATAACTTGCCAATTTAGTCCGAATTATTCTTAGTTTTTTATTTCGATTGTATCTATGATCACAATTTATATATCGCATCCCCTTGACCTTCAACTGATCTTCACCAAAAACACGGACGCCTACATGACATTTCCCCAAAATCCCACCCAAAAGTTTAAGTTCAATCATTTTAAACATTTAGTAGTCCATTTTCAATTATAAACGTAAACAAACAAAATCACACAATTATCAGATCCAAATTGTTGCCGAGTTACTCTAAATAACATGCATACATGCTCAACCAATCAATAAACTCTGGGTATTATGACAAATACAAAGATAATTTTAGTAATATATACCAAACAAGATTATACTATGAACCCACCCACGCTGTGTGCGAAAGTAAAATAATACCCCCAAACCACCGAAAAACCCTGATTAAATCCTACCTCACCCAACATAACGCTGGGAATTTAAAATCCGTAAATTCGCTGGATGACCGAAACGATAATACAGAAGAAAAAAAATAAACGGGGAGGAGGAACGCGAACTGGCGGTCCAAGATGGCGGTCCGAGCGGAACACACAGTTTTTATTCTTAATACGAACAAGGGAAAACGAAAAGGCTAATATTTAACGAGTGTGTTCCAGCCTTAACACCAAGTTGAGGAAATTTTTCCCATTAAAGATACAAGATTTTTTATTGTTCCTTTAAAACACAACAACAGCGTCTTACCTGACTCCTCAGGAAGGCATTGTGCACCCGGTGTCCTGCCACTTTCCTTCACCGTTAAGACACTTAGTAAACAGTTCACTGTATGTATATTATGTATGCTGGATTATATATCATGTATGTATATTATGTATGTGCTCCATTTATGTATTATTTATTCAGCCTAGCTAGCAGCGTGTGGCAATGTTATTACCATATCCCACATGCTTAATTAATGTGCCTGGCGACGTATGGAAGCTGCTAATGTATCACTTGCCATACGTCGCCTATAGCAGTTGACCGGGAGCCTAGCCAAGGGAGAGTGCTGCTTCCCTTTGTGTACATACTCTTATCCAGTAAACCGAACCTACAAAACTATACAGGTGTTTGTGTTCTCTCCTGTATATAGAACTTATTATTCAGAACCTAACATTCACCATATGTATCCAACTTTTTTCCCAGGAGGTCTTCTGTTTGTGATCACAGCGTGTAAATTCATCATATAACGCGCTGCATTAAATTACCAATACAATTAATAAAGTCACAGAGAGCGGTGAGCGTCCATGCACTGCCCCAAGGTGTCGCGCGGCACTGAGTAGCGTCTCGGTTTAGGGAAAGTAATGTTAAAAATAGTACCACGACTGAACTCCAAGAGTCCAAAACCAATCATCTATTGATGATACGAAGCTACCAAAACTAACCTTACTTTACCCAAATTTCCCAAAGATCATTACGGTATGTTTCGCTACCATACGTTAGCTTCATATCTTCTGCTTTGAGAAAAATTGTGAGATCATCATTCTTGGTTGTGATATATTTCCAACATTAGTTATCTTTGTTCGAAAGTTCTTTCATCGAATGATTCAATTTGTTTGAAAAAGTTTCGGATGGTCATTGATTCGAAAATCATAGACACTTCAGATCATTAAGGAAAATAAACTTCTTGAATAACAAACTTTCGAAAATATATTTGTTGTGATAACTGATAAGTAGTGAGGAGCCTAGTGAGCAGCCGGCCTTCGACACAAGCTTTGAGTGTTATTTATTAACGTTTAAATGGTTTTTATGAAAGTTCTATTTTATTTATTATGGTTTTAACTTGCAATGTTTTATTTTAGTCCTTTAAACATTAAATTTAATTCGGCGAAATATAACCTACGCTCTTGCGTCGCCAGGGATGTAATTACCCCAATCAATCAGCCTAGTGTCTCTTAAGAGGTGGCCAACCTTACCACACAAACCATTAAGTTCCTCTCTCGGTATTTGAAAGAGAAGTGATCGTCATGTGTAGCGAGAGTTTTCAGCATTATTTGTATGAGTTACAAAACACCAATGTAACTTACGGGACTAACTTACCATCTGTTGATACTGTTATAATGAGACTATGATTGGGATACAAATATTACTGAAAATTATGGACAAATTATTATTTTTTCATTGTATAAAAATTTTGCTTCAAGGTTATGATGACCTTTAAATTTGTATAAGATTAAATCATCTGTTCTATTGATGTAGTACAGCGTTCATGTCAAAATGAACTATTTTATTGGTGTAAAATAATTCATGTGTTCTTATAATATTTATAACTTTTTGTAAGCCTATACGACACCTCCGTTTCAGTTAGGTCCACTCCCCTAGCCTTTATTAATATATCCCACTCCTGTGAACTATGAGATGTCGATTTGTGAAGAGCGCACCATTTGCACGCTGTCTGGGTAGGAGGAGGTGCTGCTTTTGCTCGCTCTCTGTTTGACCTTGATAATGGCTTTGCCTTAAAATTAGCGCTATTACCTCGGAGCTGAAAACAATCTTCCATTACGTGGCCACGTTTATTACAATGTGCGCATCGTAACGATGTTTTCTGTTTATATGTTAGGCGGGGAGGAGTAATCGAAGCTAAGTGTGTCGCATAAGGAGTCTGAGAGTGAGGCATCTGTGGCATCTGAGACGGCTGGGGTTGTGGTGACGTCACTGAGGGCTGCGCCAGTAAGGGGCCCGTAGCCTGGGGACAGAGCTTGTTTGCGTATTCCACCATATCCAAGGGTGGTTCATACTGTACTTCCTGTGCCCGGCTATATAAGGGAACACGGACGGAAAGAAGAAAACTTATTAGTTCTATCAATGTTTCCACATTGTCCGGTGGCATTTCACCCCGTGAGTTGTACCAGCCTGATGACAGGAAGGTCGCTTGCATGTCCTGGCGAACCTCGCCCGCGATGTCAACAGCGTCAACGGGTGTTTCGTTTCGTATACCTGGAATACAGCGATCCAACCATCTGAAGATCCATTGCAGTTGGCCCAGCTGTGACCTACCCCCAAAAATCCCAATTAGCGTTCTCTTGAACTTTTCATAGTCAGGGCTTTGTAAACCAAACACATTTAAACGACTGCCTGCATAGGAACCCTGCGTTATATGGGAACGTACATATGCTTTCTTTTCTTCGTCAGTCGTTATGTGACTATTGGGCATGCTATCTTCACATGCACGAATAAAATGTGCTACCCTATAATCGTCTTGTCCCTTGAAATTTTGAACATAATCACGGCGCTGCATGATATTAATAACATTATCAGCTTTAGGTGTGGTAGTAGTACTGGTGTGAGGTTTAGAGAAAGCCATTGTAACAGAAGGCTGGGTTAATAAGGTTGTTACCGATTTAGCAACAGACACACTATCACCTGTAACAGGGGTAACTGCTTTAGTATACTTAGGTGAGGTACTATAGTGATTACCAGACCGTAGGGTACGACGGTTTAAGTCGTCAAATGATTCGTCTATAACTTTCTCACTACTTCCTACCGACTCATTTAACTGTGTTCCATACTCAAAATCTATGTCAGTCTGGGCTTGATCATTGATGAGTTGGTTATCAGCAAACAGTTGGGCTAGGCATTCGATTTCATCTACATTAGACATGGGAAACTTAGAAATTATCTATTAGCCCCCTTGGGTCAATGAACACTAAACAGTAAGTAGATCACTTGCCTCTCATTTACAAGACAAATGAATATGAATTGTAGTTAATTTTTAAACTATCAATAAGAAGACAGACACTTACAAACTACTGTAAATTATAGGATTTCAATACATTAATCTTACATTCGACACTTTATCATTGAAATAATCCTATCAGACGAACCTATAGGTGTGAAGATATCTCTCGAACGTGTTCATGTGTGTAGAACTATGTAATTTAAATACCTATTTATACAGAGTAGTACGTCTGTATAGAAAATGTGATCCTTCAAGAGTTCTCAGTGGAGTGGTGGGTGGAGTGTGGGCGTTGCCTCTTCCTAGGATGCGTGCGCTGCTGCTGGTTTCCTTGGCAACGAGATGACGCTTCTGCTTTGGTGAGAGACGAGTCCACTTGATTTAGGTGAGTTCCTCCTCCGGCGATCAGAAAACTATGATTGGTTATCACACTGGTGGTTGCTGGTTCGCTGGCGAAAACTGCCGTGTGCCAAGTCTTCACAGTCCACGTATATATGGAGATCTGTATGATGACACCGGAATTCGTAATTCGCGCTGACGACACAACAATACTGCTCAGCTGCTAGTGTAATACCAATTGAATTCCAGGCTACGAAACTGTTTTTCAACACTGCAACACTGTAATGTCTAGGGAATGCTGAGTGGAGTCTATCTCAACGGGCTCAATCTGGATATGTACCAACAGGCTGTAATATTTGTATATTACGAATTCTGCACGTATTTGTATGTGACAGAGATAAGGAGCGCTCACTACATATTGTCTCAATACGGGATATAGTTTTAAACACTCGGATTATGTAACGCGTCACTGCTGTGTGGTTTCTTGTTTTTCACAAGACACAGACGGATGATACGACTACCAGTTTGAAGAATCCGTACACACAGCTTGCCACCTATATGAATCGGCTGCTTGTCCAATTAACCAGTCCGTTCACACTTATTTATATTTGGGTTTTAAGTAACGAAACCCAAACGGTAGTTCCTTTGTTTTATTATAAAAGGTTGTAGATATAATTCCTGAGTGTATATCAACCGTAAGTCTCACTGTCTAGGAGTGAATGAGAAAGGGACGGCGTTTCTGTATGATAAACGTTAGGTCACGTCCTTAGGATATGAGTTGAGGTGAGCTACTGAAGCTTGGGGGCATCGCAGTGCGTGCTTACAGAAATGCTGAGCTATGGGTCTCGCCCTCTTGGGTGAGCTGCCCGCTCACGTGCCCATCTCATGTCTTACTCATAGACAGTGGAAAGTTACAGGGTGGTGAATCTGAATATAATATCAGATGTATTGACCCATTTATATAATACGTTCTGTTGATGAGACAGGGGCCTATTACATGTGTGTGTGTGTGTGTGTGTGTGTGCGTGTATATATATGTGTGTATGTGTGTGTAAATTAAAATATATGAGTGACTGTCTATTTACGATATATAAGAATTGTAAAGAAAAAAAATAACATCTATACTAATAATACCATAAAAAATAATAAGACAAATAAAAAAATAAAAGATTCACTCCCTTAAAATTTTGTTCTCTACATTTTAACACAGACGACAAGTTCAATTACCATCCAAAAGTAAAGAATTTCAAACCCCCCAAAAAATTCGTGAGAAATTCATATTTACTGACCCTACGTAAACTCTAAGTGAAGCTGGCCATAGCAGACGAGGTATGTGTTGTGGCTCTGTAATCATTTACAATAATAACACAAAACATATTTCTGGTATTGACGAAATCGATCCATGGGTGTAGTTTATCATCTGTTGTGTGTTTTGAGGGGTAATGGGAGGTGGGAATGGGAGAGGAGGTGGGGAAGGGGAGAGGAGGTGGGGAATGGGGGAAGGAGGTGAGGATAGGATAAGATGAGGAATGGGGAGGAGGTGGAGAGAGGGTAAGAGGAGTTGACGGTGGAGAGGGGGGGAAGAGGAGAGGGTAGGAGGAGGTGAGGAATGGGGAATAGGTGGAGAGGGGGAGGAAGTGAAGACGGGGTAGAAGGGTGGAGGATGATGAGGAATTGGGGGCATATCCTGTCTGGTAGAGCAAGGACACTGACACAATGTAAATATTGACTTGAGTGGTGTAGTATTTATATTGGCGTGATTAATAGTACTCCACTGTGTCGAGCTATAATGGTGTAGTAGTAAAAGTTCCATTACATCGTCTCTATTGGAGTGGTTAATGGAGTTCCTGAAAGACCCTTCTCTCTCAACGGGTCCTAACTGAGACTTACCATTAGGAACTGAGACCTATTAAGATAAGGAAACAGGAGTACCAAGGCTCACTGATAATGGTGTAGGTTAGGTTAAGGTTTATTAGGTCTGGGGCCCATTAAGACTGGGGCCTATTAAAACTAGAGCCCATTTGGTCTTATGCCAATGTAAGTCCATAGTTCCACGTTCTGTGTCAATTATCAATATTTATCTTTTGTGAGAATGAATCGAGTTAAATTGTGTCTCATCTTAGAATGAACGCCATTTCGGTCTCACCTCATACGGTCTATCTTGAACGAACCAGGTTAATACGTTCTTATATCTCCACTTAAAGAGGGAAATATAACCTTTGAAACTTTTGAGAATTTAATCACAAACTGTTGACTGTAAACACGTAGCCATTACCTATTGGTTGTTTGTCCGAGTAAACAATAATTAATATTAAGAGAATATATATGTTTACCTTCGACTTCAAACGATGATTTATACCAGATTTTTTCAGCTAAGGAAAAAAAAAATAAAAAAATAAAAATGATATATATATATATATATATATATAATATATATATATATATATATATATATATATATATATATATATATATATATATATATCAGTCGGTTTAAAGGTCGCATTTCACGATATAGTATCATCCGTTTACATGATATATTCTAGTGGTGTACGTGTATATGTGTTTAGCCGGGTCAGCAGCTCAATGAACGCCAGTCCTGATTGACTTGACGGATGGACTTACTAATTCAGTGAGAACTCTTTTTTTTTACAAGACCACATTGATACATCCTGTGGTCATTTCTTTTATGCTGAATAGAAATGAAATTATCCTTTTACCAACACGACCGACAGTCAGACAGACAGTTGGAGTTATAACTTGAGGGATTACTTTCTTCTCGTATATGTAGTGCAGTGACGGAATCCCCCATTAACAAACAAGGCTGACAGACCAGTTCATCAACTGTATCATTAATGCATTGATGAACACTTGTATCCTGCGAGTCTAGATTTCAAAACGATGCTCCGTGACATAAGCCTGGAGCGCTGAAGGAACTACACGAATATTGACATTTCCTCCGCCGTTAATACATAGTGCACGCGCGTTTCTCTTGCACCCTGCACCTGCCATACAATGTCTGTAAATCATTTCCAAGGGGTGCCACAGGGCCAGATTTCATAGTTCTTCATTAGCTATGTAGGGGTGGTAGCAGTACATCACTTGTCACAATACCTCACTTGTAAATGGATGAAGCAGCACATAGATATTTCACTCTCAGAGGAATGGTCGTTGTTAGAGGGGCGCGTGTGTGGGAATGGTGCTGGTGTGGAGGAAGCTAAATGGCACACATGACACACTCTCTGACGTGATCAATGTACTAATGAGTGTGGCCGGACCCCCCCTCCCCCTCCTCCTTTCCTGCTCCTCCTGCTCCCTCCCTCCCTCCCTCAGGCTACAGTGATGCCACAAACTGTACTTGTTGTCCAATACTGCTCCACACCCTCCACCACCACACCAACACACCCTCCACCATCACACCAACACACCCTCCACCACCACCCTAACACACCTAACACACCCTCCACCACCACACCAACACACCCTCCACCACCACACCAACACACCCTCCACCATCACCCACAACACACCCTCCAACACACCCTCATCCCTCTGATATAATTCACAGATGTTTCTAAACCTTTGAAGGACGAGATACATTCATAGTCGGATTATTATCATCAAGAGGGACTGAGTCATTCCCCTTCTGGCCTTAAATCGTCGGAAACATCTGAAGAATCTCAACAACAACAACCGGTATAATCAACCAACCATCTCACACTGTTTTTGTCACCCATCTCTTGTTTATGTCAACCTCCCATCCCTAAGTGAGAGTGACGACGCCCGGCACTATCCTTACCTGTTATCCATTATTCACGTGTTCGTCTTAAGGCCACATATCAGGGAGAAGGACATTCCCAAACTCCGGATGTGCAATGATAAGAGAAAATGACATTGGTACACGGTAAAGCAGAGCTGATAAGCGTTGTTGAGTCTGTTAGAAACGTTCTGCCCCCCCCCCCCCCCACACAAGCCATACCGCAAAATAATGACCCAGAAAATTAGACAAAAATGCATTTAAATGGCTTATTAAGCAATTTAGATGAGACAGAGAGGCATTTAGGCGGGACAGGGATGCGTTATATATATACACACGTGTGATACATGCAGAGGGACAGCG